>PVHP010001614.1:0-103111 GCA_004024765.1 Zapus hudsonius
CAGAATATGTCTACCAACCCCCTACCAACTGTTAGTAAAATAAATTAAAAATGACAAAAAGGAGAAAAAAATAATGAGACTAAAAGTAGATTTAAGTACCAAAAAGAGGAAATTTCAAATAATTCAGGCTTTGAGTTACACATTTTAAAAAGAAATTAATGAAATGGATTTTCTTGGCTGGTCTGTAAAATGACACTTTTAGCACTTGAAGGTATTTTTAGAATAAGGATTTGAGAACTTTTTGAGCAACAGTGACTTTTAGTGTTAGACATCTGTCAGTTTTAAAAGTGATTTTGTCCAAGGGGGCTAACTTACTTAGTCTTGTAAGCTCTGGTCAATTTGTAAATATTCACAAATAAAATCTATATATTTTCAGTCCCCCCTCTCCTCTTCCACCCTCTCACCCAAACACCACCCACTTGCGTATTGATTTGTGCAGGAGGAGATTTGTGGGGTCTCTGTTCCTGACAGAACAATTCTCTGCTCAGTAAATAGGGGAACAGTTTGAGTTATTCCACCAGCTTTTGGTCTGCTGGCACATCAGGCAGATTTTTGAGGGAGGTTACAGTCCGTGTGTAGCTGCTCCCTGTCATTGCATGGAGTTCTGTTTAAGAAGCTCAAGTTTGAGCCAGGGTTGATGCTCATTTTTAACCTAACGATCAGTGATTTCTAAAACTCAAGCAAAACATTATACACAAATTGAACTGTTTGACAGATGAAAAAAACGAAGAAAAAAAAAACAGCTTAGGGAACGATCCCTTTCTTCTCTCCTGTTTCCCAGCACTCTTTAATGGCCTATGTTTGTATTTTTCATCCACTAGGGGAAGTTGCATGACCCTCAACTCATGGGGATCATACCAAGGATTGCACATGATATTTTTGACCATATTTATTCCATGGATGAGAACCTGGAGTTTCACATCAAGGTAAGTGCTGTTGAGTAAGTACCAAGAGAAGACACTGGGCCCCAAGTCATGTTTCTCTGTCTTCCTTGTTTTACACAGATACAAAAGCTGGTCTGATGTGATTCAAATGACATTCTTATGGGATGTAGAGCCCTATTGTTTAATGATGTAAGCCAGTGGTTAGCTATCTGCATGGTTTGCTTGAAATGACAAGATAAGGAAAATACAAGCCCCTCTTAGGGTGGAGTCATCTTCATAGTTGCTTGATTTACCCTTTCCCTGTGTGTTTTTGTAGACAGGTTGAGCTATGTGTGTGTGTGTGTAAGGAAAGTATGCCCCAAAAGGTGTTTCTTGGAAAACCATCCTGTGTATTATCAGCAGGTAGGCTACCAGAAACAAGGGCTAACTTATATGGGAAAATACTTTGCTGACCAATGCAGAGTTTATTACAAGTTTATAAGCTCTTGGTTAATGTGACTTTGCAAAGGGAACATGCATTTCTATTGTATTTCCCTATTTAGGGACACTTTTTCTCTTCTGGGATTGACAGGCTAGTGTTTTAAGGAGCACACTTTGAGAAGTATGAAGGGAAGGAATTCTAGTCCTTTTATCTCTTCCTCTTTGTTTTTGTTTTTATTATAATCCAAAACCCCTATTCTGGTGCAAACTTGAATTGAAGAGAAATTTGCATTCTATCATTATATCTGTTCAGTAGTCAAATTTGGTACTTGGGGTGTATTCATTGGACCTTTTTTGTTTGCAGATTCCCAAAGGCCACTTGTGTAAGCAAACTGAAGGATTCCTCATAAGAAAGAGAATGAGAGGCAGGCATGAAGTGGGCTATGGAAAGTAGGAAATCCCACCCTATTTTGCTTTCCTTTTCTTCTTTTCCTAATTTCAAAAATTTTATATGTAATCATATACAATAATATTAATACTTTAAAAATGTACAGTTTGGTGGCTTTTAGTAAATTCCCCAAATTGAATGCCTCATTTTCTTTATCTAAATCTAGATTATTTCCATCAGCCCCAAGAGAAACTCCATATTCTTTACAGTTCCTGCTCTCTCCCCTTGCCTCTCTTCCCTTGTTCTGTTTCTATTGGGGAGCATCTTGGTCTCAAGACAGCTCTTGTTCCCTGTTCCCTTAGTTTCCAGTCTGTCATTTTCCTTGGAGGGGCTCACTGGCTGGCCTAGAGCAGGCACCCCTGTCCTGCACATAGTAGTACCTGGCTCTCCATCTCTGTGACTAAAAAGGACTTGACAGGACTGAGAAGAATGGGCCATTTTAACAAGCCTTAGAGCTGGGCAGATAGGCTAAGAGGTGCCCCGAAGGCTGGAACCTGAGTGTACTAGACCTAATGGGTTAGAAATAGGGACGTTGAAGTTCAAAGACACAGCGTTAAATGGCTCACATTATAAACAGACTCTTGATTAGACCAAACTGACATTTGGTACCATTTACATTGTATTAAACTTCTCCCCTTATTTTCTACAATATACCTTTCCTAAATTACATAAAAAGAAGGCTTTAGGTGCTTGCCCAGTTAGAAACCACGTCTAGCAAATCACGTTTCCTTGCAGTTTCCTTTGTTGCAGAAAGCCTGGCTCTCCTTGCCAGGCTTCTTTATATCTAAGGGTACAGAAGCCTGTTGCTTTGATGGGATCAAGATTTAGAAGCTTAGTGCTTCTTTAAGGCTGTTTGCATTTACATACTTTAAACTACTGCAGGGCTCTTACGTGATAATCCTACAGTAAGATGTTAAACCAATTACTGCCCTGGAAGTAGTGTCTTGTGTTAGAATCTTATTAAGATTTAAGAACAGCCCTAGCATGAAATGGGGGAGGAGAAGAACAACATTTTCTAAGTCTTCAGAGCTAAATCTCATCGTTCAGGTTCCCGTTTGGCTTGAGTTGTGCCTGCTCGCTTTGTAAAGAAGCATGGGCAGTGGACCAGCCAGCTGCTGATGGCACTGTGATCTGAACTGAGTGGTGACAAATGTCATGATCAGAAAGGAAGAGAGTCATTTATGGAAATATTGAATATCTCCTTAGACATTATTTCTTAGACATGCTATTGCTTAATGACAAACAAGGCCTATTATTTTCCTTCTCCCTTCCTCACAAAGTATTTGCAGTGATAAAAATAACAAATTTTGATATCCTACATAAACAAAAATTAATAAATCTGCTTCTGCTTGTATTACATATGGTTGAGTCTAATTCTGACATCTAGTTCATGACTGCTTTTTAGGTGTAATTAATTTCCCATAATCTGTGCACATAACACCATGTATTTATGATCTCCAAGGTAGTGGAAAAGTCTGATGACAGACAATCCTGAAATAAGTAGGTACCAGAGTGGAGCTAGTTGTAGGGAAGGCAGATGAGACATGACTAGGATTAGAAGCCAATGGGCCCATGTAGCAGCCTGAGAGATTAGAGAGAGCCACGAGGGCCTGGAGGTGAAGTGCTGTGATAGAGTAATTGCTTTGCATTTGGGAGCTTCTGTTTTTGAGTCCCAGTATAGCCAAAAAGACAAAAAGCAAAGAAATCCAGAACAAACAAAAACAGGAGAGCTAAAACTAGAGAGCAGTGAGTCATTTGACTGTCAGGTAGATGTGTGTAGGAGAGATGAGTGACAGGAGCTGGTCAGATGCAGCAGGAGAGAATGCCCAGTTACAGATTGCAGAATTCAAAGCCAGGACCCTAAATCTCCCAGGTACTTGGAAGCTAGGTGGTTCCAGATGGAGTACAAAAGAGATAATGGACCAGGGCTGAATTAATGCTGGCATGAGTAGTCTTCATATTTACCAATTCGAGGCAGGGCTGGTACAGGGCTGTGATAGCACACAGGCTGTCACCTGGGGAATCACACCTGCGGTAGTCATGGCTTGCTATTGATGGGGTCTATTCTGAGATTTGTCATGAAAGGCACTTTCGTCATTCTATGAGCATCATAGACTCTTCTTTCACAATCTTCGGAAGCTATGATGTCACTAGGTCTTTTGGGACCATCACCATAAATGTGGCCTGTTGTTAACCAAAACATTATGTGACCTGCAACTCTATTTTCCCTTTTGTCCATTCCCTTGTCTGGTTTTTAAAAATACTTGTGAGTGTAAGAGAGAACAAAATTATCTGAGAGGTAGCAGCCAGATATAAAGTGTGTTGAGTCCCACAGGGAGGTTTTTACATCATAAAGTCAAATGGCTTCATTTAATAGATGGGAAAATTGAGGCCTAATGTCTCATTAAATTCCTAAGAGCACCCACTCAGTTTGAGCATCTCATAGACATCAGCCTGCAGAGTCAGTGGGGAATCTAGAAGCTGGTTCCAGGTCCTAGTCTTTGCAGTTCTGATCAGACAGGGCTGTAGTAGATTTCAAGGCTCTGAAAATGGGTGATCCTGATGTGAGTGGTACAGGGTTGAGGGTTGAACATAATTATTTGAACATCTTCCTTTTCCTCTCATAGTCTAATTATACTTTTTTGTTGTTATTATTTTGTTTTTTTGAGAGAGGATCTTACTCTGTAGCCCAGACTGGCCAAGAACTTATGGCCATCCTCCTGCCCCAGCCTCTTGAGTGCTATGATTATAGATACGAGCCACCATCGCCTGCTGATGATCTTCTATTAGGCCACATTTTGTTCAGATTCTTCCGATGCTCTATACGTGGCCACCTCCACTAGCCTTCTCCTAGATATTTTTCTGAGCCCCTCAGTTCTGGGCATCCTGCTCTTACCCCTCTCTGCTTCCTTCATGTGTCTGGTGTGGCTGTGCTCCACCAGGTCTACTGCTTTTGAACATTACTTGTGGATGTTGCTCCACCTTCAGGCTTATTCAGTGCTATCTAATGCAAAACCTGGGTTCTCCCATAAGAGGCTGCCTAGCACATGATGTCCACTGAAGGGAGCCATGAAGTGTGGGGCTGGAGAGATGCAAGCAGGGAGCTGGAGTGACAGAAGAGCTGGCTGGCGCTCTGGGCTCTTGTCCTTCCTTTGGCAAAACTGTCCTAAGTTCTGATAACGGTGCTGTGAAACATGGTGCGGCATTTCTAGCCCAATTTCAAATGTTCACTTTCAGGTTTCCTATTTTGAGATCTACTTGGACAAAATAAGGGACTTACTTGATGGTGAGTATGCTTGTCTGTTTGCTCTGTAACTGTCAGAGAACTTCTGCTTGAGGAATGGATAAAAATTCATAGAGTTGTCCTTTAACTTTAGGCTACATTCTCATTTTCAGCTACAGCTTAAACTTATAGTTTGCAAAAATATTGATATGTTTATCATGTGTGGATGGGGGCCTCACATGAGTATGGGAGTCAAAGGTTGACATTGTCTTTTTCATCCATCTCTCACTTGAACCTACACCTCACCAGGCTTCCACCAGGGATCCCCTGTCTGGCCACCACACCCACTTAGCACTTGGGTGGGTGTTGGGAATCTCAGCTCAGGTCTTCATGCTTGCACAGCAGGTGCTCCACTGACTGAGCCCTCTCTCAGCCCTGTGCCTGCCTGCCTTCTGTAACAGTCTCTTATTTTGCTTCCAATGCAGAGTCTTTAACTTCCTTCTTTTTTTTTGCATGTCACCTTTATCATTTGTACAGTATCCAAGACCAACTTGGCGGTTCATGAAGATAAAAACCGAGTCCCCTATGTAAAGGTACGAGGAAAACTTGATTAGTAATGCAGTTAGCCTCTCTCTAGTCACTGTTGAAAAAAATTATTATATGAGATACCCAGAATGTTATCTATTAAGAGCATGCAGATATTTTACCATGCTTACTGTATGTAATATTCATCTGGCTACAAAAATCAACATTTAGCTTCTCAATTGTAAGTTTCCTCTTTTTTTTTTTTTGAGGTAGGGTCTTACTCTAGCCCAGGGTGACCTGCAATTCACTATGTAGTCTCAGGGTGGTCTTGAACTCATAGAGATCCTCCTACCTCTGCCTCCAAGTGCTGGGATTAAAAGCATATGCCAGCACACCCAGCTCTGTAAATACTTTTATTATCTTTTGATACTGAGGATTTAACCCAGTGCCTTGGGTATGCCAGGCCATTAGCTACCACTCTCAGCCTTCTTCATGTAAATTATTATTATTTATTAGTTATTTAATACTATTCATTTTTAAAGAAGTTTTGGAATTCAGTATAATAGTTTATGCTTTGTATGAGTAAACGTATATATAGCATTATGTCTAGAGCATCTGAGTGTCTGTGGATGGCGGGATGGTAAAAGATGGAAGGCAAACCAGCACCTTCCCTGCTAAGCAGTCTTTCCAGCACACACACAACTCCCCACAACTTCTCTTTAATGTCGAATTCAGCCCTAAGCTAAGAGGAGAAGTTGTTGGGCCAATATTAAAACCTTTTTTTTTTTGGTTTTTCAAAGTAGGGTCTCACTCTAGTCAAGGCTGACCTGGAATTCACTATGTAGTCTCAGAGTGGCCTTGAACTCATGGCGATCCTCCTACCTCTGCCTCCCAGAGTGCTGGGATTAAAGGCGTGCACCACCACACCTAGCAAAACCTTTTTATCTCTACCTTTAGAAAAAAAATGACAAAAAATAGCATCTTTAAATTATTGTTATTTTTCTGTTTTTTGTGTTTTCGAGGTAGGGTCTTTAATGGCCAACCTGACCTGCTTTTAACTCTTTCAGGGGTGCACCGAGAGGTTTGTGTCGAGCCCTGAAGAAGTCATGGACGTGATAGATGAAGGCAAAGCAAACCGACATGTGGCTGTGACAAGTAAGATGACTTAAAATACAAATGTCTGCTTCCTGACTGGGACAAGGGGGGTGAGGTACACTTGATGGAATGCATGGGAGAGCAGCTGAGCGTAGTGGCCAGCCAGACCTGAGCACACATGCAGTGTGAGCGTTCACACGGTGCTCCGAGGGTTTTGGCAGTCAATGATGGGTAGGTAAGATTCCCTGGACCCTGATGAGTGGTTTTTATTTCACAAAGAGAGACAGTGAGGCAGAGAGAGAGAGAGAAGAAGGGAGGGAAGGAAGAGGGAGAGGGAGAGAGAGAGAGAGATGGGGAGAGTGAGTGTAAGTATGGGCATGCCAGGACCTCTAGCCACTGCAAACAAACTCCAGATGCATGTGCCATTTTGTGCACCTGGCTTTACATAAGTACTGGACAATACCCAGGCTGTCAGGTCTTGTAAGCAAGTACCTTTAACCACTGCTGATCATCGCTACAGCCTTGATTTTTTTTTGTTTGTTTGTTTATTTGTTTTTTGTCCTTTAAATGCAACCCAATAAATTCTATATACTTACTAATCATGTATGTGGAAACTTCTGCCTGTGTGCGTAAAACAAAGGCAAGGAGGAAGTCTGCAACAGAGCTGGTGGCTTCATGGGAATCCCTCCTGTGCTGTGGTAACAGCAGGTGTACTGAGATCAGTTCATGCTGGTTGGCTTCTGCCTGATCATGTGCACTGCATCTCAAGGAAACTGCATGTGTGGCAGTGGAGTAGCAGAGGTCCCTTGATGAGGTCAAGGATGTGGACATATAAAGATTGGAGAGGATTTTGTGATGTAGAACAGAAACTCTCAGCCTTATCTCTACCCCAATAACAAACATGTCAGCTCATATCCATGTATGTAGTATGTTCCATAGCTGAGCCTGGGCTTTCATGAAGTGTTGGTCAAACTGCTCTTTTCTGTCCTGCTTAAAACTCATATGCATGTGAAAGAAGTCATTTTCTGTTTCTTTGCTGTGAGTCACGAACTACTGAGGGTGTACCAGACAATCCACTCTGATCCCCTGACTGATTTAAGAGTCTAGAACATTATTCTTATGTTCTTACTCTTATCATTCTGTTCAGTTGCATTGTTAAATGCAATAGGTATATAACATAAAACTTGGTATTTTAATCATCGTTAAGTGCATAGTGCTGTGTCAGTAAGTACGTTCATTTCTCACCATCCGTCTTTAGAACATTTTCACGTTCTCCATCTGAGACTGACCCATTAAACACACATTCTTAATTTTCACTTTCTTCAACCACTGTTCTGCTTCTTGTCTCTGTACATCAATATTCTCAGGTGCCTCGTGCAGGAGGGATCATATAGTAACTGTCTTTTTGTGACAAGCTTATTTTGATTTCACTTTGCATGATGCTTTCAAGGTCCATCCGTGTTGTAGCTGCGCTCTGTCACAGCTCCACCAGCAGCACACAGACTTTCAGTTCTTCACCTTCTTGTTAATTCCCCCTTCCCCCTCCCCCCCCAATAACCATCCTGATGGGTGTGAGGGGTATCTCTTGGAGGCTTTGATTTGCATTTTCCTAATTACTAGTGATGTTGTGCTTTTTAAAATATGTTTATTGACAATTTTCTATCTCCTTGGAGATAGATATTCAATTTCTTTAACCATTTTTAAAATTGGGGTGTTTCATGTCATTGATTTTAGGAGTTATTCATATATTCTGGATATTAATGCTTATCACATACATGATTTGCAAAGATTTTCTCCCATTCTGTGGATTGCCTTTTCCCTCTGTTATTGGTATTCTTTGATTCACAAAATTCTGGAATTTTGAAGAGGTCTAGTTAGTAGGTTTTGATGAGGTCGAGTGTGGTGGTTTGATTCATGTGTCCTCCATACACTTTTGTGTTCTGAATGCTAGTCCCCAGGTGGTGGCAGTTTGGGAATTGGGGCCTCCTGGAGGCAGGTCAGTATTGGGGGCGGGCTTATGGATCTTATGGCCAGCTTCCCTTTGCCAGTGTTTGGCACACTCTCCTGTTGCTGTTGTCCACCTGCTGTTGCCAAGAGGTGATGTCCAGCCTCTGCTCATGCCCTCATTTCTTCTGTCATTACGGAGCTTCCCCTTGAGTCTGCCAGCAGTGAGAAGCTGACGACAACATCTTGTAGTGGATTTCCTGAGGTCTGGCTGTGGGCTTGCCTTTCCTTGTCCTCTTCGAGTCACATCCAGAAAGCCATTTCCAGATTTCCGTATTTTTCTTCTAGGCGTTTTACCGTTTTTGCTTTCATATTTAGATTCCCCTTAGGACTGAGCCCAGGGCCTTGCACATCCAATGCAGCACTTTATCACTGAACTATAGTTAAACTGCTAGTCTTTAAAGATTTTTTATTTGAGACAGGTTCTCATGAAGTTGCTTAGTCTGGTCTTGAACTTGTAGTCCTCTTGCTTCTGCCTCCTGAGAGGCTTGGATTACAGCCTTCAAGCATGTATCCTAATCCCAGCATTTTGATACTTCCTTAGTGTTTATGTATTGTTTGAGGTAAGGGTCCAACTTGATTTTGATTGGGTGGAGACATGTAGCTATCCAGTTTCCCCAGCACCACTTGTTGAAAAGACACCCCCCCATGAGTGGAGTTGACACTTGCAATAATTATGGGCCTCCATATGCAAGGGTTTTTTTCTGGGTTCTCTGTCTTATTCCACAGGCGTGTTTGTGTGCATACCAATGCCACATTATATAGTTTTATAGTAATTTTTGAAATTGATTAATCTGATATTTCATATAAATTTTAGAATGAATCTTTTTCTATTTTTTGTAAATAATATCGAGATTTTGATAAAGATATAGATCACATTGGGTAATATTGACTTCTTAACAATATTTAATCTTTAGTCAGTGGTCATGGGATTGTATTTCCATTTATATATATATACATATATATATACATATGTATATGTATATATATACAGAGAGAGAGAGACAGTCAGAGAGAGAGAGAGAGTCTCCTTACTCTTTAATACAGGCTGTCCTGGAATCACTACGTAGATCAGGTTAGCCATGAATTTATGGTGATTCACCTGCCTCAGCCTCTTGAGTGCTGGGGAATACAGGCATGAGCCAACATGCCTGGTTTGTTTTATAAAACTCCCTTTTTCTTTAAATTTATTCTTAAGTATTTTATCCTTTCTGCTGTTTTTGTAAATAGGTTGTAGGTTATTTTTTTAAGTTCTTTTTTCCGATTGGACATTGTTATATAGAAATTCAATTGATTTTTACATGTTGGCTTTTAAATTTTACAATGTTACTGCTGAATATACTTGTTAGCTATAACTTTTTAAAGTGAGGTTTTCTTTTTTTTTTTTTTTAAACAAAGGATCTGGTAAGATGGTTTTGAGACGTAATTGCTAGTAACAGTTGAATTGGGACATTGCTGGGTGTTGTCTGTCTCGTGCACAAAGGAAATAATGTTTCCCAGCATCCTGCCCTAATGACACTTAATCTTTGAGACCTTTTGCATATTTAACATGAGTGATAGAGGTGTATGTGTCTTAATCCTCCCTTAAGAAAGTCTTAATCCTTTCTTAAGAAAGCTTATGATATTCTTGTTAAGGCCAGGCTTACACATAAACAAATCAGAGTAGGATAGACAAATCAGATGCTAATCACCGTGATAAAGGCTGAGGATTTTCTTGGGTATAGAAAGGAATCTGTGAGTTTCTTGAGGATCAGGCTAGAGAAGTTGCTGGACGACAGGCCTTCCAGCAGACCCTGAGAATCTGTTAAACTGTTGACCCAGAATTTAGGTTAGTTTCTTTGCTACTTGAAGATACTGTAAATCTCATTTTTTGAATGATCATTATTTTTAAGAAGAAGCATGGCCACACATACTTCCTGAAATTGCCTGGAGACCCGGAACATTCTGTTGTGATTTGTTGTGTATGGAAGATCAGAGGTTTGCTACTTACATTTATGTGTTCTCCATGGAACAATTAACTGTTTCCTTTTTCAGACATGAATGAACACAGCTCCAGAAGTCACAGTATCTTCCTGATTAATATTAAACAAGAGAATGTGGAGACTGAAAAAAAGCTCAGTGGGAAGCTTTACTTGGTTGATTTGGCTGGGAGTGAAAAGGTAATTGGTTCTTCACTTGTATTATCTATAATTTCCCCCTTTTTATTTGCTTCAGTGCACAATTGCATAATTTTTGTGCCTCTCTATTCTCTGGTTTTAAAGAGCTTTTAAATGTTGAGCCAAGTTACTATCAAATTTCTTTGTTTTCTCTCTCTCTCTCTCTCTCTCTCTCTCTCTCTCTCTTTCTCTGGTTTGTCGAGGTAGGGTCTTGCTTCTAGCCCAGGCTGACCTAGAATTTACTATGTAGTGGACTTGAACACAGTCCTCTTACCTCTGCCTCTCGAGTGCTGGGATTCAAGGCATGCACCACAACTCCTTGCTTCTACTTTCTCTTCTAGTCTTGAAGTCTATTTATGTCAGAGGTGAGTCCTTCGAAGGCTCATGTTCATGTACTTGTCAGCCATGATGCCAACATCAGGAAGGTGTTAGTATGAACTTAGCTTGACAAAGGCAGCTGCAGAAACATGGAGGACATGAACTTGTGGGAAGGATGACAGGGGTTGTTTCAGGCTCTGATAGGCTAGGAAAGGGTTCCACCATTGGAATGTGGCAGCCCTGTTCTGCAGGTTTGCTTAGCGGATGGAAGGTCTGGAACCTGGTGCTTGCTCCATGCTGGTTCTGTTAGCAGTGGGTCTGGACTGACTGTCTACCATGAGTGACCTGGTTCCTTTAAGCTAGAAGGCATTCTCTGGTTTCGTTAGGATGGTCTTTCTCCATTTATTCTGTCTCATGCCACCCAAGTACTGGCTAGGGCCACACTGCAGACCAAGTAAGCTTCCTAGACTCTCTACCCTGCCCTTACTAACCAACTCTCCAGCACCAACAGAGGCTCCCACTCCTTGCCACACCCTGGCCGGGCATAGATCCCCCCCCCCCCCGGGCTGCATCTCAGAACCATTCATGTACACAAAGGCCATTGCTGCCAACATCACTGACACCAGCTGGTTGTCCACATCAGTCAGTCTCCTTGATGGAGCAAGTGACACACTTAATGTACCACACCACTGAGCTCCTGAACCTTAACTTTCAGCCACTGACATCCATGGAAGGGAGGGTTGCTTGGCTTGTCCTTCTCATTGTTGCCTTTTCCATGAGCAGAAAAATCATTTGATTTTCTAAAATTTTGTGCATGTGGGCTGACAACTTTAGCTTAGGGTTTGGATGAATCTCCAAACCCAGCAGTTTACTGAAAGGAAAGGATTTATTGAAACTATAGATCCAGAGAAAGTTCCATAATGATGAAAGAGGCTGGCCCCCCTTTGACAGGTCCAAGCAAAGAGAGAAACCCATCACCAATACCACACAAACACACCAACAAAACAGGCAGGGGGGACCAAAGGAGAGCATTCCTTCCCCTTTATATAGCCTTCAGGCAGAGTCTTGCAACCTTTAGTCTCTGGAATTTCCTTCCTATACTGACCTCCCAGGAAAGAAAGTTTGTTTTTAGCTTTCTTGGCCTTCTTACATCCTGTCCTCTACTGAGAAGGCTGACTTCCTGTAAACAATCTCAAAGACACCCAAGATTGCTAAAAAGGTCAAGTTGACAACAAAACTTAACCATCACAACTACTCAGATGGCTATTTAGTTCTAGAACATTAATTTGGCTGCCTTGCTAGGTCCATGCAAAGAGTTGTGTGGCCCCTTCATTCTTGTGGAGTGTGGAGATGAATATTCAGGTCTGAAATAAACTTGAAAAGTACCACCTGCTGGTAGCTCAGGGGGAGGATATCTGTAGTTCTTGCTAATCGTACTGTTTATGTGTTTAAAGTTGTGTCCTTCCTATAGTTTATTCTTTGAGTATGTCAATACAATCTCAAAACAGAACTCTAGTCTTTGGTTTCCATCTCCCCTAGGCTGTCAGCATGACAATCTCTGAGCTCACCTTCCTTGTCTGGGAAAGGAAGGTGATAGGTAGTTTCTGTCTTGTATGTTTCATGGTGTTAAGATGCTCACATTCGAAAGCATCTTAAAACCCATGCCTGAACATTATTGTGGTTTATGGCCCCTCTGTCTATACCCAGGGTTCCTTCCCCCAACTCCAGGAGAAAGGAAAATTTTCTTAGTTGAAAGGCAATTCTGGACAAGCATTTACCTTTATTGTGAGGGCTTTCTCCTTTGTATATAATTGAAGTCTATCTTTGTACAGTGTAAAATTATTTCTCCTCTTTCCTTTTTTCAGAGAACACCTGCTCAACCTGAATCATTTATCTAGGCAGCCAAGACATGAGTCATGTTGAGTGCCCCCCTCCTTTGCAGCATTTGTAAACTGCTCTCCACAGAGAGCAAATGCTGTAATGTGAAATTGCTGGTGATCATACAGCCTAGGAGGCACTATGCATGGCCACTCTGGCTGCAGAGGGAAAAAAGACAAATCTACAGTGTAATACACATTTTTTCATGGCTTTTCATGCCTACCCAAGATTTTGATCTTTGGATAGCCTTTCTAACCCACCTCTCTCTCTGTTATGAAAGTAAGGTTTCTGAACAACCATTTCCACAACCTGTGGTTCTTTGAATATGGGGCTTGTAATTTATATTTTCCTCACTGTGGCTCAGGACAGTGTTTTCTCTTGGGGATTCCCCCCTGGACTCCCCTGTATTAGGAGGACATGGTTTAGTCCTCCAGGGCACAGCTTACCCAGTGACAGCCCTCTGGAATCTGGTTTCCCTGGATGGATGTCCCCTAGGGAAGCATATGCAGCTTTCCCACTTGAGGCATTTCAGCCATCCCACTAAAACCTAATTGAGAGGAAAATGACAGCAGGAGAGACCAAATCCCCAGCCTCCAGTCCAGGGACGGTTCCATCCGCGTTTTTCTGGCTCACTTTCTCTTTGTCGTGCGTTCCTCGAGACTTTCTCCATTGCCTTGTTGCGAGTTTGAATTTCCTACTTTGTACTCTTGCTATCCTCACTGCTTTTTCTTTTCTCTGGCAGGTCAGCAAAACTGGTGCCGAGGGAGCTGTTCTTGATGAAGCCAAAAATATCAACAAGTCTTTGTCTGCTCTTGGAAACGTGATCTCTGCTTTGGCAGAGGGAACAGTAAGTGACCCTATCTTCATCTATTAAAGAATCTCATGAGAAGCTACTTCTAGGTTTGTGTATTCTCTTTGCCCCCTCCCCCTTCCTGTTGGGAAGAGAACAGAGGGAATATTCCACTGGCTGGAGACACCTGTTGCTGGGAGATCCAGTCTATTAAAATGTGTGAATGGTGATGCTAACTTCCTATGACACACAGGTCACAGAATGGGCAAGATCCTAAGATCTGGTCCCATTCTTCTAGATTCAGCATCTCCACCCGTGGCTTGCTTCCTTCTGTAATTTTTTCTTTGAATAGGCCATCAAAATCAATACTTGATCTTTTCCTAAATAGAAAACACATGTGCCATACCGGGACAGCAAGATGACTCGGATTCTCCAGGACTCTCTGGGTGGGAACTGTAGAACCACAATTGTCATTTGCTGTTCTCCTTCTGTCTTCAATGAGGCTGAGACCAAGTCCACCCTGATGTTTGGACAGAGGTGAGTGTGCTCTCTCATGGCCTTTGCTCTGAACTGGGTCACAGGTCTTGTGTGTGAGTGGCAAGGTGTTTCAGAGGGTGAGTAAGTAGTCAGTAAATTGAACAGCTGGTGAACTGTAAGCCTGAGGAATTATCTCTTTAGGCCAAAGAAAGAACTATGTGAAAACTGAAAATTCCTGCTCATTACTGAAAATGGACAGTAATGTGTCAGCCAATGGTATTATGTTTAGAAAACATCCAAACTCCTTGCGATTATGGCCAGCGGTAATGGAGCAGAATGCTGCTTTTGTTCTGCATGGAATTAGGTCCAACTTTTGGCTTCATACAATTTCATTTTTATAAAGCTGAAAATTGGTAAGCACTTATAACTGTAAAATTTGGAGACCATTACAAGGTTCCTTAAACCACTTGGATGAATGTGGCACAGCGACATAAATAGAAAAGGAAGGGTAGGAAGCCACACTGACCCTGAGGTGGTAGGTGCAGAACGTGTGTGGCGGAGAGAGGGTGATGTCAGTGATCTTCTTACTGTCCTCCATCTTGGTTTCTTTGAGTGTTACCAGGTGGACAGCAGGAGGAGCCTGGTCATTCCAAAGCCAAATTCACATGGTGGGCTGGTGCTTATCTTCTTTGACTTGCTTGTCACTTTCTTCACTACCTGCCATGGACCTCCATCAGCCTTGTTTCCTCAGTTCCTTAGACCACATCCTCTCAGCTGTGGCTCCTGAGGGTCAGTTACCTGAGGGCTTGGGTGTGTGGTTTTGGATGACATCTTTGCTCAATCCAGAGCTGAGCTTGGAAGATGTGGATTCTACCACAGCCATTCTGTTTGCTTCCCAACAATCTGGCGATCATCATTCTCTCAGGGCCTTTGTTGCTTCTGCATAAATGGATGTCCCTGGTACTCCCTTGCCTTTGTCTTGGGAGCATGTGTTGTATGGTTCTGTCTAGGAAATGGTTCCAGATGCCTCGAGAAAGAGCAGGCGGGGATTGGGATTCCTGTATGGGAAATTGTTATGACTTGTTTAAACTGCATTAAGCTCTAGTCATTTCCTGAGTCCTCCATAGGAACATAGAATTGCACAGTTGTGGCACCTGTGGGATGTATAAACAAATAATAATTATGTTGAAATGCTACAGAATATATCTTTTAAACTGGATTTGGTTCCTTTACTTCCTCCTAAATGACTTTCTCGGTTAGAGAAATGCTGAGGGCATTGGCATTACAGCCTTCTTTTCCCAGTGGTCCTGGGATATTGCAAGTCAGTATCTGCTTGTAAGAAATGCAAAATGTTTCCGGTTCCTGCCCCACTCCCACTCAGGGTCTTAAACTTGAATTTGAACAGTTCCTCTGAAGACATGATTGAGCAAAGCAGCTTCAGATGCTTTGATATAAGAAATATCGCTCAACAAGCATTCTCACCTGCAAAGCAAAAGATCTTCTGGATCTTTGCAAGCCTGGGTCACTGGGCCTTGGATGCTTGGAGGATGCTGAGTTGTTTTCATTTTCACTTTGCACAGGGCTGGCACTGGTGTGAGACTCCTCTTTCCTGCACCTTAAATAGCCTGTCAGGATTTGAGGTGTGGGAAGGTTATGGTCATGGATGTAAGGAATAGCACTGTAAATTTAGGATTCCAGAAAATAAAAAGTAATATCCGATATGTTTTGGATGAAGTAGGTTGGTCTATTTCTTTACCAGCTATTTGGATTGTGAACTTCATGACAGCAGGGAGTGAATTTGTCACCACTGTCATTTTCCTACCAAACCTTTATGTGGCTCCTGCTCAGCAGGTGGTGTGTAGCCACACACTTACCAAATGAGGACAGAGAGCCTAAGCTACGGTGCAGGACCCTTGCTGGGATGTGGCCCCATTGCAGCCAGCAGTTGTGTTGGGATCTAGTTTGTTCTTAGAAATGTGTGAGGTTTTGTTCCCTTCTTTCTATTCTCAAGTTAATTTATTGATTCTTCAAGGACACTGAACTTTTTTATGGGCCCCTACCTGCTTTATTATTAAATCTACTTATCTGACACAATTACATAGCAGACATGGGTCTGAACATCGGATTAGACATGGTATCTGATAGCTAATGAGATTAAGCACTTTGAACTCAGAAAAGCCGCCAGTCACATCACAAATGCAGTGTAATGAGTGTTCACTGTATTCTTGTTGCAGGCATAGCCCAACCTGAGGCATCATAAGATGCTTAGTTATTCCTCTGTGGTTCTCTCACTGCGTGTTTGTTGCTGGGCTAGACAGGATTGATGCCCTGGATAAACAGTAGTGCCCACTTTGAAGCAGGAGAAAGGAGACAGTCTGCAGGTGCCTCAGGGCCCCTGACCAACAGTCCAGCTGCCTTCCTAGTCTAGGGTCAATACTAACGTCTGAAGGGAAAATTGGCCAGGTCTCCAATTGGTTTCATTGATAAATTCTGGCTCTTTTTATTTGGTCAGGCTTGACCCTGTAGTCCTTTTTTTTTTAATTGTCCATAATGAGTTATATTGTTTAGTGGGCCAACAATGAGTTGTTATCCCCAATTCCTCATTGCCCCCCTTCCCCATCCCCAGTCAGCTGGATATCCTCCTCTGTGGGCCATCTGTATCAGTCTTTGTGGTAGGGGACCATGGATAGCCTAGTATTCAGCCGGGTTCTCCTGACTCAAGTGTGTTGTTACTGAGGGTTGCCATGCCTCTGAAATTCTCCCCCACCACGGCTCTCACAATCTTTCCACCCCCTCTTCCACTCAGTTCCCTGAGTTGTGGTGGATGAGTATTAAGGATGCTTTAATGTTGTAAGCTTAGGGGTTTTTGTGTCGAGAGAATCGTTGGTTTCTGTCTCACTGACTGGCTTATCCTGAGTTGATTGAATGGCTGTGGTTGTGGGTCCCTTGTTCATCAGTCCTTCTCTGCAGGGTTCCATATGGATAGTCCTTTGCGTGCCCAGCGCTGTGCAATGAAAGGGTTAAAGCTGCCTTCTTCCAGTGAGTTGAGGAGGAAAAGCCAGACTCAAATTGGAGCACTTTCATTGATTTCTTCTTCTGGCCCCCAGCATTTGAGTCTTTAATTACTCTTCCCAAGTACTTTTATAGCACCATTCAAAAAAGATGTTTATAAGTTTCAAAAGTGTGAACTTAAATCACCCAATTATCTTGGAAGCCTATTTGATGTGCCTTGATTTGAGGTGGTGATGAAGGAAAGAGAGCCCTGAGGGAACCTGCCCATCAGTGCAGGAAGGCTTGAGTCAGCCTGCCCTGGGCAACAAGGAACCAGCCATGAATAATGCAGAGGCTTTGTGGAGAACTGATAGCTTAGGGGAAGTAGTAATATTCATTATTCTTTTCCTGATGTGCACTGTTTTTTTGCAAAAATATTTTTTGTGTATGTATGAGGGTATATGAGAGTGGGAAACAGTTTATTATATGCATATGTATGTATATACTGCATGTACTCATGTGCTAGAGGAGAAAGGCTTCTTTGAGATGGAATCTCTTCACTAAACCCAGAACTGCTGTTTTTTCAATCAGATTGGTTGGCCAGCCAGCCTATGTTTCTCCAGTCTCCCCTGGCCTCTGGTCTCCACAGGACTAGGGTTACAGGCTTGTATACCATCCTCAGCTTCTTACCTGGATGCTGGTAATCCAACTCAGATGGACTCAGGCCCTCTCAGGCTCTCGTGCTTGTATGGCAAGCGCTCTTACCCCCTGAACCATTTCTCAGCCGTCCTGGTGGGCACTGTTTTAAAAACCATGCTGTTTCATGAGCCACCTGCATTAAAGTGTCAGCTGGATGAGGTGTCAGTTGAATAGTGCGCATGTAAAATTCATGTCACGGGAGTGTGGGAATCTGTGACCTGCAGAGGTTGAATGAGCATTTTAGTTAAGGCATACATTTGAGCACACTTGACTTTAAACCAAAAAGACTTGATTCACCTCTGTTGGAGAGACTTATTGTGGGAACATGAATAGGGCTAATTTTTCTTCTTAGAGGGAGAGAGGCATTGTTTGTAAGTTTAACTAAATGCCAATTCTTCACACAGGTTATCAGAGTTGTAGTTTCTGCTTCCTTAAGTGACCCTCCTCTCACAAGCATGTTCTCCTTGCCAGGTCTGAAGTAGAAGTGTTTCCAAGAACTGGATGCAGAGCGGGTTAGAAGTGGTGATGGTCATTTTTTGTGTGGGTAGGCCAGTAAGCCCAACAATAATCTCCCTGTTGCTGTGAAGGTATTTTGTGGTTGGGGTTAATCTCTCTACTCACTATAAAGTAGATTGCCTGGCTAATGAGTGCAGCCTTCATTGAGCCACTTGAAGGCCTTGAGAGCAAGACCTAAGGCCTGTCAGAGACGAAATTCAAGGTTGGAACGTCCAGCTCAATGGCCTGTTCTATGACTTTCTGACATTTGTGTCCCCAGTCACATGAGCCAGTTTCTTTAAATTAAACAAACAAATAAATAAATAAATAAGTGGATACATTGTGTGTATGTATGTGTATGTGTATTTTCAGATCTATAGTCTCTCCCTCTACTTCACTTCCCCCTTCATCTTCCCTCTCCTTCCCCTCCATCTCTTTCTTTCCTCCTCTCTGTTCTGTTTTCAAGAAGGGTGCCGGGCTACCTGTTACCTTCCATAGATTGCAGGTCTCAGTGTCTCTCATTCACATCTTCCACCGTGTAGCATCACACATTGCAGGTTTATTTTAGGCATGGAAGTATGTGGGTGTCAAATGCCAGTACTCTCAAACACCTGGGAAGCAAAGAAAGATGTGGAAAACAAAAGCCACTAAGGTACCAAGAACAAAATCTCCCAGGTTCCTCAAGGAGGCCAAAGTAATCAGAAGAAACTTCAAAGACAGCCAGTGTGCCTGCTGTTTATAACTACAGCCAGTCAAAGTAAAGCACATATTGTGGAATTAGACAGTTTAGGATTTACCAGGATGCAAGTGGTCTGAGCTAGAGGTTAGAGGTCTTCTTCCCATTCCTCAAGGGCTTTGTTTAGGTGCACATTATGGGGATGCCTTCAGGGTGTCAGGCGTGGGTGCTCATCTCAGTGGTTGAAATGGACACACTCATTAGTGATGCTGGGACCTGGAGTTCTAGGAAGGCACTGGTATTCGAGAGTGGGAGGCAGTGGTCGTCTTCACATTCTTCAGCTGAGCATGTCTAAGAGAACTTTCCTATACCCTTCTAAAGTAAGTATCCAGGTATCTCTGTCTGCCATACTGGGTCTGCCTTTTCTAAGGATTATGGGTGGCTAACATTCATTCTTTTAAAAACTTCTATTTCCTTTCTGGAGGGAGAAGAGATTTTTTTTGGGGGGGGGAGAAGAGATTTGATACCCGAGTAACCCCAGTTGTTCTTGAACCTCTGCAGCAAGGCAAAACAGACACCATGATAATGGCATCTGCTTCATGGATCTTGCTGTGTGGGTAGAAACAAGAATGAACTCAGATTCTTCCCCTAAGTGCCAGCTGTGGTTCTGGCATGTGGAATACACATGTGTTCTGTATACACTGGGCTCTGGTTGAAACCCGAGATTTTAAGAGTGAGAGCAAGACCTTCTTGTGTTTGTTGTGACTGTATTTGAGTTAATCCAATATTCTCAAATTTCGAGCAGTAAGTGGCTCATATAAGGCCCCCATGGGTCACTCATTGCCCTGTTTTCCTCTATCCCAGAAAGAATGTCCCCATTATTATTTGGCTGGTTCATATTCCTTTTGCTATACAGGCTGCAAAACCATACTTTGGTCAACAATGGGCCACATTTATGGTAGCAGTCCTGTGAGATCGCATCAACCTAGTGGTAGCTGGTTTCGTTTGTGTAAGTCCACTCTGTGATGTTTGCACAGTAATGAAATTGCCTCATGATGTATTTCTCAGAATGTGACCTCTCTCTCTCTCTCTTTCTCTCTCTCTCCCTCCCTCTGTGTGTGTGTGTGTGTGTGTGTGTGTGTGTGTGTGGCATTTGTGCGTGTATAGACACACAGCTGTCATGATGTGCAAATGAAGGTCAGAGGATAACTTTGGTAGGTGGTCCTCACCTTCTACCTTGTTTGAGGCAGTGTTTTAATTCCCATGGTTCTCTCCTGCATTTGCCAAGTTAGCTGGCCCATGAACTTCTGAGAAATTCTCTTGCCTCTGCCCCCTTCTTGCTATAGGGGCACTGGGATTACAGAAACCCACCATTTGGGTTTATGTGGGTCCTGGGAATCTGAACTCAGGTACTCAAACTTCCCGGCAAGCCCCTTATTCACTGAATCCTCTCCCCAACCCAACAAAAGTCTTTTGGCATTCTACTGTGGACAGTGTAAAACCTAAAGCCAAACAGCAGCCCACTGTGTAACCCATGCTGATGGCTTTTAGCTGAATCTTCACAAAGGAAAGGAATTTTGAGTAGCAGAAGAAGTAGGAGCCAATGATTGTTAGAGTCCTTGCTCTCCCAATTTGCTAAAGTTCATGGTAAAGAGAACGAGATTGTAGATATTCTACATCCTACTTTGGGTCTTTTAGGGGAATGAGGGACTGAGACTCTCTGTATTCTGCTTTATAGCATCATTTTCATCTATCCTAGAGAGAATTTGTGTCCTATTAAGAAAAAGCCTCTGGGCACAGAAATGCAGTCTCTCTTTTAACAACTCTTGCTGGTTTATTCCATGATATGGAAGTTCTTATACCTGACATGTTTACTTTTATGTTAGCTTTTTTTGATATCTTTATTATTTAAAATTAGATACATTGTATGGGCAAATATTGTGTTGGTATCCCATTTGCCTCCTCCCTGTCCCCAACACACTGGATATAGTCCTTGGTGGGCATACTGGATCAACCTGTGGGTTAGGGGGTTATGTGTAGCATAGGAGTCAGCCAGGTCTCCCACTTTGTGTATTGTTACTGAGGGGGGCAATGCCTCTGGGTATTCTCCCTCACCATGTCTCTTAACAATCTTTCCACTCCCTGTTCCGCTCAGTTCCCTGAGTCATGGTGGGTGAGTTTTAAGTCTGCTTTATTTTTATAACTCACTTTTATTGAATATAACATACAGCAAAAAGCATAATGTGCACGATTTAGCAATTTTTGTAAATGTCCGTGCACCTACAGCCAACCCCAGTGTCTGTAAAGCTCTTGCCCCCTCTTGGTCAGTAACGGTCATTCTGACTTAAGTCAGCAGAGTCTGGCTTTTCCCGTCTTTGAACTTCATCTGCATGAGATCACACGGTGCTGTTTTTATCCTGGTGTCTTTTACGGATGTGTGTCTGTGAAATCCATCTGACATACTGAGTGTAGGAGATGACTCTTTATAGTTCCATACTATTCTGTGTTTCTATATAGCATGTGCATATGCATTGTACTGTTGGTGGACATTTGGGTTGCTTGTATGTTTGGACTATGAAAAACAACATTACAAAGACACTTGTTGCCATGCTTTTGGATGAACATGTGCTCTAATAACTGTTAGGTACGAGCGGAACTTCTAGGTCATACATAGGTGGGGAATGTTCAGTTTTAGTAAATATTACCAGCCAATTTTCTGAAATCATAGTAATAATTTATACTCCCTTCAGTAGAGATTCAGAGTTATAGTCACTGACCTTCCTTACCAACAGCATTTTTTAAGTTTTAAAAGACTTTGACCATTCTGTTGATTGTGAATAGGTATCTCATTATAGTTTTAATTTGCATTTACCTGGTAAGTTAATGATGCTAAATACCTCTGTGTGTGTGTGTGTGTGTGTGTGTGTGTGTGTGTGTGTGTGTGTTTAGGCCAGTCAGGTATCTTCCTTGATTATTACTGACTGAGGCAGGGTCTCTCAGTTAGACCAGGACTTGCCAATTCACTTAGTCTAGCTAGTTCAGCTGGTCCTGCAGATTCCCTCTCTCTGTCTCCCTGGTACTGGGATTAGAGACAGGTTATGACACTACTTTTAACAATAGTCCATTCAAGTCTTTACCCAGTTTTTTTTTTCTTAATGATTTATGGGAATTATTTTGGGAACTCCTTTGTTGGCTCTGTGTATTTAATATATCTTCTACTTTATGGCTTACCTTTTAACTCTTTTCATGGTGACTTTTGATAGAGTCAATTTTACTTTTTCTTTTACATCTAAGGTCTTGAAGATAATCTTTTCTATTTTCTTTTGGAAGTTTTAGTATTTGATTCTATGATCCACTTAGAATAGAAATTTTATATGGTATTGGAGTCTTAGTCCCACACATTGAAAAGATAGCCCTTTCCTTTTAAAAAATTTTGAAAATTGATAGCTTCCATAATTATAGACAATAAACCATTATGATTCCCTCCCCACCTTCCTCATATCTCTTTCCCCTCTCAATTAGTCTCTGGGTTTGTTTTTTTTTTTTTTGGTGTCATCATCTTTTCCTCCCACTGCAAAGTCATGAATATCAAGGCCACTTGGTGTCTGGAAGATAACATTGTAAGCAGTCCTGCCCTTCATTTGACTCTTACAATCTTTCTGCCCCCTCTTCCGCAATAGACCCTAAGACTGAACATTCCACTGTCACTTCTTCTTAGTACTGTGGTGTCTTTTGAGCTATCCCAGGGGTCACCACCATCTGAAAAAGAGAAGATTCTCTAGCCAAAAATGAGAGTAGCATTATTATATGAGTATGAGCATTTTTAAAAAGTACTTATGAGGCATGTTGGTGGGAATAATATATGTATTTAGCCAGATAAGAGCAGACATTACTTCCTTAGGGCTCATGACCTCCCCTGCCATAGGCTTTTTACTAGATCTTCCGCACCAGGCATGTAATCTCTTCTATGGTGTGGCCTCCAGTCCAAATAGAGAGCAGTTGGATTCACCCACAGTAGATGTGCCACTGTTGTACCACTTGGCACATTTGGCCTGGCTGGCCAGTCTTAAGGCTTGAAAGGTCAACTGCCATTCACCACCATTGATGACTTCTCTTTTCCATAGGGCTGCATGGAACTGTAGCTTTTTCTAGCTTTCTGTCATCTGGTTAACAGGGAGGTTTCCAGCTCAGCTCTAGCTTGATTTCTTAGTGAACTGCAGCCCAAGCATATGTGGTCTTCTGCAAAAGGGTCTTACCATGTTATTCTGATGGGCAACCAAGAGCCTTGGCTTATAATGTTTTGGGGGCCTTAGGAACCTCCGTGGTCAACTCACTGAAAGGTATTCCATCCCTGGCACTGAAATTTTTCAGTAACAATCACTACTGGGTGTGCCATTATCCAAAGAAGTATGTTTCCATATGGCCTATTCTAAACCTTAATTTAGGCATAAGGCCTAAATCCAAAATTCTTAAATTTTGATTAAGCCTCCCACCCCTCCTTTACTCAATCCCTCCCCTTGACCCCACTTAGGCCATTGCACCCCTAGTAATCTGTTCATCTACTTACATATATATAATACCCTCCATTAAGTCTTCCCTCTCCTCCCTCCCTTACAGCCCCTGTCTAGTCTTCTGGCCTCCACTACTGACTTTTACTCTAATTCACATACAAACCTAAACCTTTGTAGCTAGGATCCACACAGGAGAGAGAACACGAGGAGTTTGGCTTTCTGGGCCTGAGTTACCTCACTTAGTATAATCCTTTCGAGATACATCTATTTCCCTTTCATTTTTCTTTAGTGCAAATAGAATTCCATTGTATAAATGTTCCACATCCTCATTTTCCATTCATTAGTTGAGGGACATCTAGGCTGGTTCCATTTCCTAGCTATTGTAAATAGAGCTGTAATAAACATGGATGAGCAAGCATCTCTAAGGTAGTGATCATTAGGATAAATGCCAAGGAGTGGTAAGCTGGGTCATACGGTAAATCTATTTTCAGCTGTCTCAGGAACCTCCACACTGCTTTCCACAATGGCTGTACCAGTTTACATGCCCACCAACAGTGTAGAAGGGTTCCTATTTTTCTGCATCCTCACCAGCATTTATTATCATTTGTTTTCTTGATGGCAACCATTCTGACAGGAGTGAAATGGAATCTCAGAATAGTTTTAATTTGCATTTGCCTGATTGTTAAGGAGGTAGAACATGTTTTTAGATGCTTATAGCTCTTGTGTATTTCTTCTTTTGAGAACATTCTATTCAGTTCCGTAGCCCATTTTTTGATTGGGTTGTTTGATTTCTATTATTTAGTTTTTTGAGTTCTTTGTAAATCCTGGATATTAATCCTCTGTCAGATGTATAGCTGGCAAAGATTTTCTCCCATTGGGTAGGTTGCCACTTTGCTCTGCTCACAGTGTCTTTTGCTGTCCAAAAGCTTTTTAATTTTGTGAGGTCCTAATTGTTGATTAGTGATTTTACCTCCTGAGCAACTGGAATTATATTCAGAAAATCATTGCATAGGCCAATATTTTGAAGTGTTTCCCCTATTTTTTCCTCTAGCAGTTTCAGAGTTTCAGATCTGATATTAAGGTCTTTGATGAATTTGGACTTGATTCTTATACACACAGAGAGATAAGGATCTATTTTCATCCTTCTACATATAGATATCCAGATCCCAGCACCATTTGTTAAAGAGGCTGTCTTTTCTCCAATGAGTATTTTTGGCCTTTTTGTCAAAAATCAAATGGCTGTCACTGTCAGAGTTTGCATCAGGGTCCTCTATTCTATTCCATTGATCTATGTGCCTGTTTTTCATACTGTGTAGTGTAGGCACTTTTAAAAATAATAAATTAAATGGCTGTATAGCTGAGTGTCTGTTTGGACTGTTTTTTCATTCTGTTTCTACTTCAAAGTTTCTGGTTAGATAATCAAATTTTAACTACTGTTTCTAAGTACAGATGTACGTTTCTTTTTGGTATACATAGAGAGAGAAGAGAAAAGAGAGAGGGAGAGAGAGATCATAGAATTTGGGGAGATGCTGTTTTAATTCTATAGAGGAGTTTTGGAAGAGTCAACTTCTTTCCCATCCATGTTAGCTGTTTCTTCATGTTCTGCCCATTGAGGCATAAAAAGGCTTACCCCAGCCCCATTTGGGACTGAGTTAAAGTCTAGAGATGTATGAGATGTGATCTCCCCCTGTTGCTTGAGTTTAAGTTGAGCTGGGTGCATAACTTCTGTCTTCTCGGGCTGTCCTTTCCCCAGCTCTGTACTGTTTGTCTACTGCAGTGAGTCCCTTGCCTTTGGCCTTCAGTCAGGTTCAGTCAGCGTGTAAGGAACATGGGCAAGAGCAAAGAGGATGCGTTTAGGGGATTTATTTTTCTGGTTCCCTCCTTGAAGGCTCCTTTGGACAGGCCTTGTGGTTGTTCTCACCAAGCAACCTTTCTCTTAGCTTTCTCCCTGAAGACCCCTCACCTCTGGGTGGCACTAAGCTGCTCCCATCATTAATGTGGGCACTACACTGTTGTTGGTTATATCCCTGTACTTTTCCAAGTTTTCCAAATTATGCAGTTTGAGTAAGATATCTCTTTCCGACTGTCAGGACTCTGGTTACTATAGAAATAGAAGAAAAAGAATTTTCTGGGTATCTTTTGGAAGCACCTTGAGGACCAGAACCAGTTGCGCATGGTAACCTTGCTGGGTCTGCTTGCAGAGTGAGCCTCTGGCTTTCCCTGCCTGAGGACAGCACAGAGGTGCCATCTTTGTCCTCCCGTGTCACTTGGAGCCATCCAAGGACTATTTATGACTCAAATAGTAGGATTAGTCGTCTTGAAGTATACCCTTCAATAACAGGGTCATTTCAGCCATGAGGTATTTTTCCCTCCCTCTCTGACTTCCTAAGTTGAAGAAGGGTGCTGCTGTGTTTGTGCTTACATCTGAGACCTGAGCACCCCTCAGCACTCCGGGATGGTGGATGGCGAGGGAGAATAGCACACTGGAACAGACTTTCAAGTAGTAAGAAAATTGCTGCTGTTTGAAAAATTAGAGTTGAAATACTTCTGCGGACAGCAGCCTGAAGCTATGGCAAATGAGAGTTATAGTAATTCATTAGTGAGTCCAACTCTGAAGTAGCTTAACTCCTCTTTTGACAGTTGAGTTATTTAGTTGTCTGCTTCAGGAATTAATTTTGGAACGACATCTGCAGTGCTAGTGAGGGCTGCTGAATTTCTTGCACCAAAATAGAAATCATGTTCCAAGTGTCCTTTGATGACAACAGTCATGAACCTGGACCACACATCAGTTGCACCAGCAAGCACGACAGTCTAAGAATTGTTTAGAGTTTTAAAAAGAAGATGGGAAGATGCACACCTTTAGCCTAGCACTTGGGAAGCAGAGGTAGGAGGATCGCCGTGAGTTCAAGGCCAGCCTGAGACCACATAGTGAATTCCAGGTCAGCCTGGGCTCCAGCAAGACCCTTCCAGTAATTGGAATTCTGCCAGGCCAGGAGGAGTCAGCTGCTAATTGAACATGGCTGCTCATGTGTTCATTTCTTTGCAGGCCTGTGTGAGTCGTGCCTTTGCTTTCCCTCACCTAGACCAGCTGCTGGTTGGGTCTCACCAGCTGCTCCCTCAGTTTTTATGCAGCTACTAACCATCCCCAGGCCTCACCTCCCCAGGCCATGGCACTGCAAAACAGAAGGACTGAGTCTGATTCCCCAGTACCCATGTAAAGCCAGATGCACAAGGTGGCACTTGTGTCTGCAGTTAGTTTGCAGTGGTTGGAGGCCCTGGCGTGCCCATTTCTCTCTCTCTCTATCTTCTCCCCCTCTCTCAAATAAATAAATAAATTTTAAAAAGGAAATAATTAAAACTCAATTGATGACTTTTTCTAAAAATGAGATGATTAGTGAACAATGAGCCCTGTACTTTCCAGTCCAGCATGGCATTTCTTGCCTTCAGTTGGGGGCTCAGCAGGGAGCAGTAGTGTCCCCTGACCAACCTCACTCATTCATGTACCCAGGAGAAGTGCTCAGGGAAGGTTCTAGGCACCAGAGGGGAATAAGAGAAGTACCTGACATTTCCACTTATATCATTGCCATGAGAAAGCCCAAGCTTCAAGAGGCCAGAGGCCATGTCCATCTGTCTTGGTATGTCCCCTCATGCATCGTATATGTGTATTGAATTGGAAGGAAACTACTCAGGGAGATGTAGCTGGCAGTCTCCAGGATGCTTTCAGGAGCACGCTGAACATAGGGCAAAGGCTACATAGACTGACCTATGGAGAGGGACCTGAGCAGAGGGGACCCTGGGAAGTAATTGTATTGAGAGGCTGATATGATGTGAAAGAGAAAAGTTTGGAGCCTTAAGAAGTAGTGGTGCCATCAACCCAGCGCAGAGGCAGGAGGCCTTGCGAGTGTCACTGGGAGTCTCTCTGTCCCGGCTCCAGAAACAGCAAACGTAATAGCTATTCTCAGAATTTCTCCTTTATGTTTTTAATCCTAGAGCTAAGACCATTAAGAATACGGTCTCTGTGAATCTGGAACTCACAGCAGAAGAATGGAAGAAGAAATATGAAAAAGAGAAAGAGAAGAACAAGGCCTTGAAGACGGTCATCCAGCACCTGGAGATGGAGCTGAACAGGTGGCGGAACGGTAAGGCCAGGCCGCATGGGGGCGGAGGAGGAGGTGCGGCATGGCTCCTCTCTTCTGTGGCTGCTGGCTTCTGGGGGCTCCTGGGAAAGGGGATGGTGTAGAACGCAAGCATTGCAAATCCCTGTGAGGACAGGCAGAAGCTTTGTTCTTTCCTGTCATGGTGCCCCGCCTCATTCCATCCTGTAGCCAAGTGACTCGCAAGGTGGCTGAAATCTTACTCCAGTGAGCTTTCTCCCCGGAATCCCTGCTTGAGCTTTAGGCAGCAGCTCCTGTGACTCGGTGGCTCAGATTGCTTTGGCTAAATGGAAACTTATTCATTCCAAAAAGTTGGTCACCTTTGGCAAATCCGTGCCTCTTCTTACCTACCATTGTCACGTTCTCCTTCAGAGGGCGGAGGAAGCCCTGTGCTATAATGGAGCCTGACAGGCCTGTTTCGTGACTAGTTCCCCCCCCCCAAAAAAAAATCTCATTGGTTTGTTCTATGGAAGAAAATATCTCAGAGCTGATGTGCTGTGGGTGGGTGGGCTGTGGGTGTGAAGTGTTAGGAGGGGTTTCCAGAGCCCAGTGCAGACAGATTATTTTAGTGCTTTCAAGCATGTGACAGAGCTTAGAGGGTAGAAGCTTTTTCTTTTAATGGCAGGTTGGAGGTATGTGTGTGCTGGGGATGGGAAGAGCCCGCAGTGGCTCTGATCCCTTGCTGCCACGGACAGCATGAATTTCAGATGCTGCCTCCCTGGGTGCTGGTGAGTGTGGGAGCCTGGGGGTTGCTGTGCAGATCTGGAGGCTCTGAGCCTCTTTGGAACTGCACAGTTAGCAGCCTCTCTTCAGTGATTATGTTTCCTAGGAAGGGTGGAGTGTCAGTGAGCTGCCTGCTTAATTGAAAAGCAATTACGTGGCAAATAAGAATTTAAGAGAGGATCAAAAACTGACCTAGTAGCCTAAATAACAGGATTCTTCTCTTTGGAAGAAATTTCAGCTGCACATGTGTTTTGAAAGCTGCTAGAATAATCGAATAACTCAGCACCTGGGCAGGGTGGGGGTGAGGACTGTTCCTGGCAGAGTGGCAGTGACAGCAGATTGGGAAGGCTAGAAGGAGAGATGGGAGTGGCTTTGCGAAGTTTTGCTCTATTTCTGGAATCTAGTGGGTAAGTTCTCTATTGGATGGCAGGGTCATTCAGGAAAGCCCTTTGGTGAAGGGCTGGGGGACTGGCCTTTGACACACTGTGGACCAGACAGTAGCCTTGTCATTTTATGTCCCTTCCCATCTCTTGCCAAGCTCGAGCAGCGCAGTGCTCCATCCGCCATCGAGTGCTCCCTGTGCACTGGCCCCTCCCTCCTGTGCCTGACGTGCTGCAGACGGCACATCTTTTTTCGGTGCTGTGCCTGCTCTTGGCCTCTCCACTTGCTGTCATTTTAATTGCTCGTTCCACTTCACATTATAAATCCATGAAAAGTGTAATTTGATTTAATTAATTAATTTATTTTTTGGTTTTTCAAGGTAGGGTCTCACTCTCGAAGGATTTTATTTTTGTGCCCTTTAGTGAGATCCTACATAAGCCCCTAAGTTAAATGACTTGAGGGGAGTCAGGCATGATTTATGGCCTGTGATAGACTGCAGTAAATTCACGTCAAGTAACTGGTGCTCAGTGTGGGTGTTGCAAACACGGTAGGCGATGGAGGATGTGACTTGTGCTCTGAGCAGGGAGGTAGCCTCCAAGCACTGGAAGCACATGTGTGGTGGTCGTCCATGCTGCGTACTAAGAAGGGAAAGCACGTAGTACCAAGAACTGTTGCTGAGCTCACTCAGAAGCCAGTGAAGGCTTTCTTGAGCAAGTATCAGCCTGAGAGAAAGAGGAACAAGAGCTGTGGGCTAAGTGTGGGTTTTGGGTAGAGGGAGCCATGTTTATCATGGGAGCAGGAAGGTCAGTGTGTGTGTGGGGGGGGGGTCAGGGCTAGGGAGCTGTGGTCTTGGGTGAGTTTGGAGTGGTAGGTAACATGGTCCCTAAAAGGGGATTTTGATCATTATCTGGGAACCAATGAGTAGCCACTCGGTGGTACTATTAACAGAATATTAGTAAGAGTCACACTTTGAAGATCTGTTGGTTGTGTTAGAGAACAGACAGCGTAGACACAGAGAAGAAGTAACGTTGACAGGACAGTGCCTTAGGAAGAGGCATGCTCTGCCCAACATCTTTCAAAACCATTACACGCCTACAGGGTGGTCCAGGTACCAATTCCCAACTCTTGAAGTTTGATGGGTTCTAAGGGTTGAAAGTTTGTGTCCTCTCAAAGTGCATGCTGAAACCCTACTCCTGAGTTATTTGGGGGCAGTTTGTTAGGAGGTGATTATCCCCAAGGGTTAGTGTCTTCATGAGTCCCAACCTTCTGCTTTGTCAGAAAAGCCAGGAAAGGACTCTCACAGAACAGGACTGGGTCAGCATTCTGACATCAGACTTCCCGCCTCTGAGTTGTGCGGGGTCCTTTTCTGTTGTTTAGAGCCCTCTTCCCCAGTCTGTAGTACTTTGTCATAGCATTCCCAGCTGGACTGAGCCCGTGGCCCCTTCAGCATTCTAGGCTGGCTAGCTCTCTCCTGTGGGAACTGCAGTTGGGTCTTGATTTCCTGGATGACCTGTGACTTAGAGCGTGTATTCTGCAAGTCTTACTTCATTTCTGACATCGTTCTTGAGGCGAGCTAGCTCTGCACATGAAGGGATGAGGAGAGCCATCCCTGACCTAACTCAGTTCTCCACCAAGCCCGTTAAGGTCTCATGCTGCAAACCATAGCAAGTGACTCTCTCCAGTTTAAACCAAGAGAGGATGCTTGAGAAAGAACATAAGGGACTCACAGACTCCAAAGAGCAGCTGAAAGGCCAGGCTGCTGTGGGGCCAGGTCAGGCAATGAGAACAAATATGTCGGTCTCAGCGGGCCACACCTGGAATGAATCCTTTCCAGATGTTTTTCCCCCAATCTTTGCATTATTATTTTTGGAAACTTGGAGGCCTGGGAGGACAGTGGTAATAGTGTGCTTGGTGTTGCCTGGCCTGGGGTTGGACAGGGTACTTTGGTTAATTGTCTGGTGAAGACTGTGTGCTATCCAGGGGTAATTACTGCAAGGACAGCAGAGGTGCTGCTCAGAGCATAGATAGCAAGTGGCTGGAAGGCAATAAAGGTCCCTGCAGTCTACTAGTGACACCTTGTGGGCCAGAATCAACTGCTACAGCAAGAATCAGAGAGTGGAATTGCTAGAAATTGGACTTTCTTTCTTTCTTTCTTTCTTTCTTTCTTTCTTTCTTTCTTTCTTTCTTTCTTTCTTTCTTTCTTTCTTTCTTTCTATTTTTCCAAACTATGTTGTTTTGTTGGTTAAATGTGTGGAAAGGACTTGAGCAAACTCAAATATGGAGATAGATAACTGGAGTTCGAGTGAATTATTGGCTCCCAGGTCAGCTCTCCATCTATTAGGGTAAATCTTGCCATGATGGAGAAAGGACTGAGGCCAGAGGCATAATGCTAAGAGGAGGCTGCCAGGCTGCTTTCTGTAGGTGCTCACCTGTCATACTTCAAATTTAACTTAAAAACACAAGCAAGGGCCAACACAGTAGCTCACACCTACAATTCCAGCACTCTGGAGGCAGAGGCAGGAGTACTGCAAGTTCAAGGCTAGCCTGGGCCATAGAAAGTTCCTATTGCAGAACGAAACCTCAACAAAACCAAAAACTAAACCAAACTTTCTACAGAGGTTCATGTCAGAAAAAAGACCTGAAGATCCACGTGTCAGGAGAGCAGGGAAAAGGCAGTATAGAGTCTCTTCTGTTGAATAATTTAAGGGGAGGTTAATATAGTAGATGCAGATTTGCCCCGTCTGCAGAAATCATGCCCATAAATCATGTCAGCACCACCGAGCCTAGCTCAGTCTGTAAACACGAGTCCCATTTGGGGCTTTTGTGCAAATGTAGGATGATTAGAATTGGATATGATTTGCTGTGTTTTGTTTTCTTGAGATAGGGGCTTACTGTGCTGCCCAGGTTGGTCTTGAATTTCCAATCCTCCCGGGTGGTGGAATTTCAAGTGTGCAACACCATGCCCATTCTTTGAGCCTGAACCCTCTAGGAGATGCCGGTCAGCCTCATCCTTAGGATTGTAGAGGGCTCAGAAATTAGCATTTCAGTTGAGATACCTAATTTTCCAGGTCCATTTTTATCTTTTGAGTGTGCAGCTAAACTAATAGAAGGACTTACTCTCAGAGAAGCATGTGCTCCATTCTAGATGTCATGGATGGAAAGGGGACACAGTCCTGGGGAACCAGCTTATTAGAAAATTACTCTAGAAAGATTCAGTGAATGTTGTAAGCTGCTTACATCGTCAGGAACTAGGGTGAAGGATGCTATTTGTATGCAAAATGATCTCATAAAGCAGTGAATTCTCTTAAACCTCCCATTTCTATAATGACATCTTGTAGCCAGCTGCTCTCGCCCATCTGGCAACTTAAAGATTTCCTTTTCGTGTCTTTGATATAGAAATTACCGTTAGGTCTGCCACTGGGCATGTTTAATTGGTATTAAAACAAAACACCTAGTTTGCCCAGCTCTACCGTGGTTTCTGGCGGAAGCTGGGAGTGACCAAAATCTGCCCTGGACTGGCCGAGAGAAGGCAATTACCTTGCTGTGTACTCCCAAGGCTTTAGAAACTCAACTTGGGAAAGGATAACTAGCTTGTTGCTATTTCATGTGTGAAATTTTAATGATTTCTTGGCAGTCTAATGGCTTTCTTATAAGAGAAAAAAAACCAATTTTAGAATTTTTAACTAATAGACCTAATGAGATTTTTTTATTAGTTTCTCCTCTATCGCAATTGATGGATTTCTGTTTTTTTTTTTTTTTTTTTTTTTTTTTTAGAAATGTTATTTATGCTCTCTGGGGGTTTTCATTTTATAATTAGAATGTTCTGCAAGCCTTATAGGTATGCTCCAAGTAAATGCTGCTGTGTAAACACAAATCTTTTTAGTCCTTAAAGGTAATTACGTCTGACAGTAGTAAATGCCAGGATGCTCATTTCAAGAAGGGAAATGTTCCTGGTCAGGGAAACCTTTCAGTTGAGAAAAATCAGGTGTTTACCAAGGCTATAAGCTCGTTTCCCATAGACAGCAGGCACGAGCCTCAGGGGCTAGACTAGAAGAAATCTGCTTTTAATAAAGTGGAGGGAAACTGAAAATCGGTGTTGGTCTCCATTTGGGGGTCCCCCTCCAGCTGATGACAGGAGGTATTCCTCCTGGGTCAGTTTGCAGTTGTCTGCCCTGCTACAATCAGTTATTTCGTAACCACCTAGCGGGGGCTGCTCCTGCCTCTCAGTCCACTGCAGTGCAGGTAATATTCTTGATTAACACTGTGAGGTTGCCATGGAGACAGGTTGCCTGGTGTCAGGTCTTGCATGGTGTTGGGAATTTACAGTCCCCAGACGGCTCTGTTAGCTGGACAGCATAGTTACCAGGGGCACTTCTGGAAGTCATTTCCTCGGTTCTTTGAAGGGCAGCCGTGTTTGGAAGCCAGCTCTTGGCTCCTCTCTGGGCAGGAGCTATACTGCTTTTCTTTCTGCATATTGCTGCTTTGTTCTTCTCTGTCTGAATGGCTGCTGCAAAAATAATCCCGACTGCCTGACCTTTAGAATATAAACTGGCAAGAGCTTGCTGTTTACATGTAGCTTTGTGGGAGACATGCTGAAGCTTTGATTCAGAGGCTTGTTCATGAGAAGTCAAAAAGTCTGCTGTAGGTTTCAAATAGTAAAAATTAACTTGAAATGGACTTGCACAATTATATTGTTTTATTTTTGAAATGAGCTCCAGCCACAAAGATATTTTGAAGATGGTACAAACACTAATATTACAATAAGTAAAAAAATAATTTTAATTGTCAAACCTCAAAAGTTCCATGTGTCAGGGAGAAGAGGGGAATAGATAGACTTCAAACATTAATACCTTTTGTGGTTGCTTTTTACCTTTGGTCCCCATGCATCTTTAGAACAAGTCTGTGATGAGGGCAATATTATTTCCTCTTCTCCTTTACAAAAAGCAAACCAAGAGGTTCCCCAGGACATGGACCTGTGTGTGCTTAATGAGGCACAAAAATGGCAGTGTGACTTTAGCATCCTGCCATAGTACCGGAGATGTTTATGAGTCTATTGATCATTTTCAGGGGCCCCGCAGCAGCGTCTGCAGTTTGCTGGACCCCTATATCCTGGGATATCACTTACTCCTCATCGATGCTCTAATTTCTCAATGACAGACAGCTTCAGGGGAAGTCAGGTCTGTGACTCTTGGTTCATGCAGGTTACTTGTAGGCCATGAGGTTCATCTCTGGCCCCTGCTTGCTCAGATTAATAAAATAAACACACACACACACACACACACACACACACACACACACACACACACACACTGAGTAGCTTCTAAGTTTACCTGTCCTCAGGATATCATTGCCGGTCCTGCCATTTGGATCCAAAAACATGGGGAATGCATCTCTTGCAGATGTTTTTGTATCTTATCTCTCCCTATAGTGCAAGAGTCTGAGGGCATTATGGTCATGGCCTGGCTGGTCTCTCTACTGTTATAGTTAAGAATTTTACCATCATGCTAAAGCAAGAAGGTCAAGTTCATAGTGTACTAGATTGCTCTGTTCTCAAAATTGATAAGCTTTACTTAAGAACTTAGAAATACTGTCATGGGAAGGACATTTGCCAAAGTGTTAATGGTGAATTTCTCTGGGAGGTGGGGAAACAGAATGGAGAGAAAAGAGGACTTTCAAGTTCTAATATGTTCTCTAATGCTTAAGTTGAGAATATTGTCAATTATTGTATGGCTAAAAAATTTACCTATATAACTTCCATCTATCCACCCATCCATCTACCCATTAATCCATCTATCCATCTGTCTCACTGCTCAGATGGCCCATGGAGTTAACTGGCCACAGAGAATATAGATCTTTTAGTTGGTTGAAATCCAGTCCTCACACGGAGGTGAATAATGCTTGAAGCCAGGAATTGGAGTTAAGTGAGATATTGATTTGGTTCAGGTTCAACTCACAAGGTTATCACAATGTTCTGGTTTTATTTCAGGCCAGTAATTTTACAAAAAGACTTAAGCATAGTGTAGTTAAAAAGGAAGAACAAGGTGGCTCATTTTATAATAAACATAGCATAGTTTATTCTAAGTTTAGCCCCAAGTTGCTGCTTTAGATGGAACTGTGATACAAAAATGAAATCAAGGCCGGGCGTGGTGGTACACGCCTTTAGTCCCAGCACTCAGGAGGCAGAGGTAGGAGGATCACTGTGAGTTTGAGGCCATCCTGAGACTACATAGTGAATTCCAGGTCAGCCTGGGCTAGAGTGAAGCACTACCTTGAAAAACAAAAGTATTTCTTGATATGGAGGTCTACATCCCACCCAAGCAGTAAAGCTGAGCCACCACAGTGTTGTGTTTAGATTAAGATAAATGTATTGTTCCTATGCCTTCCTTGAGCATGATAGTGTTATGAAGGCACAGATTATCAGTTATTTCTTTACCCTCTTCCCTCCCTCCCTTGTTTCCTCTATCCTGTCTTCTTTCCTTCTCTCCCTCCTTCCTCCCTCCCTCCCTCCCTTCCTTCCTTTCTCTTCTTCCCTCCCTCTTTCCCTTCCTTCCTAATCCTCTTTGTTTCAGGGCTTTTGTCTGAGGAGTTTTCACAAAATGGATTTTATGGGCTGAGAACCCGAGTGAGGATTGGCACATGATGGATGCTCGAGAGCTGTAGAGAAATGAGTGTGAAGTTGCTGAGATGGAGTCCTTGTATTTAGTTTCAGGTGATTTTAACAAGATTATTGAGATGCAGGCGGCCATGGAGTTTTCATAGAACCTGTTTCGTGCACTCGCTCTGTCTTTGCAAGGTGACTTTTCAAATTAGAGATAGCCCTTGGCCAGCTGGAAAATTGCATCTCTTCTCACATTTGCATCATGGAATTTGGCAGTGTTTCCTTTGAAGGTCCGACAAACCCACTTTGCAGGCTGAGTACTGGTGTGTAGGGTCTCTGCACGATATTCCGAGATGGCTGCTTTTTCTTTTCCTAGGACTACCTGACATCACAAGAAATTATTCTATTTGAACTCTCCAGCAGAGCCAATTAATTCTGACTTCCTGGGGGAGAGTATGGTGGAGTTGGGGGGGGGGTTGTTGTACAGCTATTGTTGAATTCCTCACCCTGGCTCTGAGTGTCCCAGACTGGGGGGATCGGGCCCACAGTGTTCTATTTAAATAGTGGCGCTATGTTTCTTGATTTGGCTCTTTCTACTAATGACACAGTAACATAATTAATTGGTAATTAGGATGCCTCACAGGTCTGTTTCCCTCTGAATCAGTGACAAGAAAGAATATGATTCTAGAAAGCCCAGTGTATTTCTCCACAAAGGGAAGTAATACCAGAGTTCTGAAGCACTGCTGAAGCTGGTTCAGTAAGAGCTGTGCTGTGAGACCAATCGACAGGGTGGCTGTCTTCCCCTGTCTTATTTTGGACAGCTAACCATGAGCTTTCTCCTCAAGTAGAAAGAACACAGACTTTAGCTCTACACAAGAGCTCTTTATTGAGCCCTCTATGTATTTGTCACCAGGAGTGACCATACCACTTTTCCTGGAGGGTGACATGCTCAGTCTCTCTCATCCTCAGCCCCTCTTTGCTGTGTTTGTGTTTTCTCAGGAGAAGCCGTGCCTGAGGATGAACAGATTAGTGCCAAGGACCAGAAGAACCTGGAGCCCTGTGACAACACGCCCATCATCGACAACATCACCCCTGCTGTGGCCGGCATCTCTACCGAGGAGAAGGGGAAGTACGATGAGGAGATCTCGAGTCTGTACCGACAGCTGGATGATAAGGTCTGTGGCTGTTACTGGTGAAAGCTGTGGCTCTGGCGGCCCCAAAAGACTCAGCTCAGTCCTAGTAGGCCAGTTAAAGAGCCATGACATGGTGAAAAGCAGAGAAAGATCTGATCAGAATAGTCACATTGGGCGAGGAATAATAAAGGGGTTCATCTTCAGGGCACTGACAGGAGCTTTGGGTTTAAATTGAGGAAATTGTGGCAGGGGACAAGAGGTGTTCATAGTGCTACAGTCGTGGGCAGGACATGGTCTACTTGATCATTATCTCCTTTCTGGTTCTGTGTTGCTTGAAAGGACAAGCCAGTTCCTGCACAAAGATTGCTGATGTTTGGGGATAGATGTCATCACAGGGTGGTCTGTCTACAAGGTTCCACTGTTACTGGAATTCAAAGTGACTACAGACTTAAGACAATGAACAGAGGCCTTCAAGTATCTTCAGAGGAGTCTGAAACAGGACACTGGAAAAGCTGGTTGAAAAAAACCTCAGTTACTTTTACCTTTAAGCCTTAAGTCTTGAAGGCAGGTGAAATAGATTAGGCTGGTTTTTTTTAAAGATATAGACACTCTGCATAATTTACATACCTACATGCAGAGCTACACAGGTGACTGGCCCAAAGTAAAAGGGACAGATAGAAAATCAGTTCACACAGCCAGGCTTTTATCCTGCTTTTATTAGTGTATGTGTCCAGTGTAGTCAGTAATTTTTAGCACAAGCAGTCCCTGAGTGCCTGTTACACACAGCCAGATGTTTACTCTTCTGCTCTGGTCCAAAGACTAAAAAGGTAGCTGGCTCAGGCAGCACCGGGTCTCCTGGAGCTGAGGTAGGGCTGCAGCCCACTCTTGATGTATATCTTCCTGATACCTGTCCTACCTCTGAATGGACAGACCCAGGGAGCTGGCTTCCTCCAGACTCTGCACTGGAGAGCATCCTGGAAGTTTGGTTAGCAGAGAGAGTATTGATCTAGAGAGAGAGGCAGTGCCTGAGCTGATTACAGGAGAGTGTGATACTCTGTGAGTGTCATGACTGGGTTAAGCCTTCCTTTCTTTCTTCTCTGGGCCTATGGAAACGTCATCAGTAGTCCCAGTGAGGGTGAGGTGGTGGCTCCTAAAACTCAATGTGAGTTTAATAGTGTAACTCTAAGGCCCAGAGATGAGGGCCTGATCTTATTATAGGCTGATAGCCTAACTATTTTTGAAGCTTTGTTCAGGGGCAGATTACTGAATGAAGTTGTTTGAACATGCTAATTGGGGATGTTTAATTTTTATAACAAACTTTAGGACTCAAATTGTCATGTAAATGCATAAAGTGCAATAGAGGAAGAGACCTTGGAAGAACATATATCATTCATTTCCAATAAAGGTTAAGTTAGGAATCCCAGGGGCATAGGAAATTAAATCAGCATTTTATGTGATCTTGGCATACTGCCCTTGGAATACTGCAAATCCTTTTAGTTCATTTCATCAAGGTTGCTGATATTTTCAGTCTGATTGAATCTTTTCTGCCATGGTTCAGCTCAGGTGCATTGGGACACCTCTGGCTTGAATATAATATCTTTGTTATGTTAACATTGCCATTAATCTTACAGACCTTGTCTTTGAGGCAAAGCTTTAGTCTGTTTGCACCTTTACAAGCTGAATGTGACCCGTTGCCTCCAGGAAGCTCCTTCTGCTTGTTTGGGATTCTGGGAGTTGCATTATATCCAAACACCCGACCAGGGTCGTCCTACCCTTCTGAAAACACATTTCCCATGAGAGCTGCATCCTTTGTCCTTCATGTCTGGACATACCTCCATTTTTACTCAATTATTATAGTTAAAACCTCAAAGAAAGTAAGAGAAAACTTAATAGTTTATGCAACTTTTTAATTTCTCCAAAGAAATATTGTGTATAAACAGAATCAAGACCATGTGCAGTTTTCCACCTCATTTAACAACAGACATGGTCATTTTTAGTAACCCACATATTCTTGGATAACAGGTCAGAATTGATCTGCAGATGCCTACCATGACTTGGAATTGGCATCATTGACCTTGACCTTGAAGGCATAAGGAGTTTCATTGCTCTGGGAAAGAAGCTCCAGAACCTCAAATCTAGTTTCTAAAAAGAGCCAATGAGAATGGAGTTCAGAGATGAGGAAGGGCCAGCCAGGTCAGAGGCATTCCACTGGTGGACGCAGAGCTGTCTTGAGAGTCGCTGTCTCCTGATGGCCAAGGCACTGGCTTTATTATTATTATTTCCCATATCATATGTCTTGAAAACTAGTATTGTATACAATTCAAGGTCAGCATTGTGGCCCATTGCAGGGCAATGCTGGTGATGTTGGAGAGAACAGGACCCAGAGGCACAGACTTAGAGGGCATCAAGGCTCATTGTCTGTCTGGTAACTCTGCCAGTCAGCTACCTGCCATTCTTCTTTGTCCTCACCAAGGTTCTAGAAGATATTTTCATACTTCTACAAAGTGGTTTGATACTTTGAGGATGTGAATTGGGACATGCTCTCTTCATAGACAAACTGAGTAGTAGAATGGAGAGTACGGGTGTGGGAAGATAGCAATCCACAATGGTGACCTCACTGACCTGTCCTGTAGCCTGTAGGGGGCAGATCTGACTTCCAGTCTCACCCTCAGTTTGTTTTGTCCCAGCCCTTCAACTAAGGACCTAACTGAGTCTTTGCAGGGTATGGTTGGAGAAGGATGGCTCAGTGTTCTCTAAGCTGCATCTCTGTCCCTCTGTGTGTCCCCTCAGGGTTCTAAGGATGGACACTATCTGAGGACCCAGCATGTCCTGTGGATTTGGTCTCAGTGGTGCCGTGATCCAGGCGAATGTCCTGCCTACTGATGGTCTTTTCTCATCTGTAGTGCAGGGTCACATGACACCTGCCACTTCAAAAGGATTGCAGTGGCTCTAGTGCATAATAGGTGTTCTGAAATATTATTTCCCTCCTGCCAGTCCTCTCACCCGTGGGCTCTGTCTGCTTGAGGGAGAAGCCACATCACGGGTGACATCAGGGGGCTGAGAGCAGTTAGAACATGAACAAGTCAATGTTGGTTCACCTCTCCAGTGCTTCTTTCCTAAAGTAAAACTGTGACTTGATTATTTATTATTCTGATTACTGTTGCAGCAAAACATCTAGAACTCAATGACCTTTTGTTGACTAAGATGACCACATTACTTCATGTATTAGAAAATCCAACTGTGAGATTATTTTCTGGAAAGTTTTTGACATCTGTTATCTCTAGACTAGATCTTTAGAGTTCGCTCAAAGGGAGCATGCTTCACCATGTACCAGAGATATACTTGATGGTATACATATAGAAGGTACAACACACTTATTCTGAAAATTTTAGGAAGTTAAAATGAAATTGAAACACACAATATGAAATTCTTGGAAATTGTCTTGTAAAAGCAAATCTAATTTGGAAATGTCTCTAGTGTAAGTGATTTGTGTTCCTGGAAATGGAATGCTGTTCTTCATCCTCTCTGTGTGAGGCTTTTCAATGCATCTTAAAAGCAGCTGTGTCCTAGCTTGTCAGCTGTCGAGGAAGCCCACGTCTCCAGCCTTGGAAATGAGTGCAGTTAAAGAAGAAAGCGCTCGCCAGCCCTTTCTCTTCTCTCATTATTTCTATCACTCGGGGCAGATGAGATGGTGGTTCCTGATATTAAATTTGGGACTTTTATGTTGAGCTTTTTAATATTTATGTGCTGAGGAGCAACAATGTCAACTTGTCCCTGCTGACTGTCTAAATAGAAGAGAAAATATGCCGCATAGAATAGTCAGCTAGCTGTGGAAGTTCCATGTCTTGGCAGTTTCACTGTGGTGTAATTTCTCCACTTCTTCTGCCAGAAATCCGAGTTGGGAAGGAAAGTCATACAGCAATTGAAGAAACATTGGTGTAAAGAGTTCAGTGTGGTGAGGATCTTTCTGAGCAGAGCAGTGAGATCAAAACTTGTGGGAAGGCTGGAGCCCAGAACAAGGTGATGTGGAGCCTGAACTGCTGATCTTGGAATGCTGGGCTGTTTGGGGCATTACTATGCATGCCGCAGTTAGCCCGGCGCAGATGTGGGCATAGACTCCAGGAAACAGGAAGGTTCTTCGAGGTTCTGCGGCAAGGCCCTCAGGTCTACCCTCTCATCTCACCTCTAGAACAGCCAGAAAGCCAGGAAAGAGTTAATGTGCTGCTGGTGAAAATGCGTAGAAGGCACCTGGCACAAAGAGGAACCCAGAGACACCGAGCTGGACTTGACTCTAATCTCTCTACTGGTCTTTCCTACTTGTCAGTCACCAGCATTCCTGGTCACTATGTTTGACTGGCTTAGACATCCTTGCCTTCTAATGCAGATAGTTAGAGATGCACTCCTTACTGTTTGAACTGGGAATTCTCATTACCTTTGTTTTGGGAAGGATTTCTCTGAAGTCATTTTTGTTTCTTAAGTCTCAGCCCTCTGAGTTCTGGATGAGCAGGACCTGAGTAAACTGTAGGATATTACATCTCCTACACCTACTGAGAGAGGTAATCAAACAAAGTTCCAGAACTGTCTTGGGCAGCACTGTTCCCTCCATCTCATAAGCAAGCTTGTGGAGGGCATCCTGGTGTCTGGCTGTGGTAAGGAAACCAAGATACCAAAAATGACATAACTAACAAAAAATTAAACATGATGTTTCATTTCAGGATGATGAAATTAACCAGCAGAGCCAGCTGGCTGAAAAGCTAAAGCAACAGATGTTGGATCAGGATGAGGTAAAGAACACAATAAATTCTTCTTCACAAAGTTCTTTTATTACTTTTTGTTTTGGATGTTAGTCCTAGCAATCTAATTTGCAAAACATTTTTAAAGCCCTGAATCACACGGTCATTTCTCGGTAGATTCCCTTTCAATGCCCATTAAAAGTTGATTGTGACTGAGTTTAGAAAATAGATGTATGGCCTTGTTGAGTTCTGGGGCTTGGAGGTTGTATAGCTGTGTGATGCACTTCGTCTTGGGAGGGCAGATGCCTCTGTCCTGATGATTAGGCAAGGATGATTCCCCTCCTCATACCCTGCACAACAATGCCCTGTTATTTGGGGCTGTTTTACCTCTATTAGCTACCCAAGGGATTTTTTTCCAAGGTATTTTTTATTAGCAAACAAAATAATGGGTTTCATTGTGACATTTTCATAAATGAACATAATGTGCTTTGATTATATTTACCCCTATTTCTCCCTCTTTTCCTGCCTTCTCCTTTCTTCTGGTATACACCCTCTTTCCAAATAGCCCCCTTCTACTTTCATGTCATTTTTAATAGAATTATCCATATGAGAGAAAATGTATTTGTTTGAGCCTTGTTAATTTCACTTAGCTTGATGACGTCAGTTCCATCCACTTTCCAGCAAATAACATTTTCTGTATGGCTCAATAAAACTCTGTGTGTGTGTGTGTGTGTGTGTGTGTGTGTGTGTGTGTGTGTGTGTGTGTGTGTGTGTGTGTGTGTGTGTGTGTGTGTGTGTGTGTGTGTGTATACACACACACACACACGTGTGTGCCTATGTGTGTGTGCTTGTGTGGGTGCATGTGTGTGTGAGTGTGCATGTGTGGGTGTGTGTGTGGGTGTGCGTATCACATTTTCTTTATCCATTCATTTGTTGGAATAGTCTGGCTCAGGTTTGATATACACTGTGTTGTCCTGCGGTTCTATTATGAAAACAAAAACAAAATCAAAGGTAGAACACAGGAGAGGGGAAGCAAAGAGAACAGGGTCCCCTGTGCTGTGTTACCATATATGTGATATACTGACAAGAAAACAAATTGCTTTCAGTCTCCCCTGATGCCATTCAGTTCTACAGCAAGTGTCTTTATTGCACTGTGGAGTCATTTACAAGCAAGGACCCAAGCAAAGGACACACAGCCAGTCTATCAAGCATAGAGGATGAGTGATTCCCTTGCTTGAAGGTTGCCTTGGAATTTTTCTTATTTGTTCTTTAAGGTGCCTTTTGCCTCATGGCTGCAATGCTGCGGATTGGCGGGAGGAGGCAGTGACATCAGGTGGCAAGGCTGATATTCTCAGTCTAGGCTCCCCAGAGACTGTAACCATTTCCTTCCTCTTCCTCTTTGTTCCCCTTCAAGATCTCTAGTGTGATGACCTTGGTCTCTGCCTAAATCCTTCTCTCGGTGTGGAGACAATCTGCGCCTTGGGAAGCAAGGGAATCCCCTTGGATGGTTTCTCTCTGTGCTGTAACTGAGTCCCCCAGTCACTTAGTGTGTTTGTTCTACCCTCAGCCTCCTCAGCTGCCCGGATACATTCCTTTTGCTACAGCTCAAGCTCTCTCTCACATTTTCCTTTTCCTACACTTACATGGTGGCAGTCCGAGTAGGGAAATCCCAACATCACCACAGGAACAAAGATAACCAAAGCACCCGCAAGCCCAGGCACTCACTGGTGACCCGTGTCTGTGTTTGGAGTATATCCTTCTGTACATTCATGATACACTCACATTAAGAAAAAGTGACTGGATACCTTTTGTTTGTTTGTTTTTATTTATTTTATTTTTTTATTTTAGCCTAGGCTGGCTTCAAACGCACAGCAATCCTCCCACCTCAGCCTCCCAAGTGCTGGGATCTAAGGCATGTACCATCATGCCCAACACATTTTTAAAATAATTATTTTAACAATTAGTATTTATTTGAGAGATAGTATGGGCTCACATGTGTCACTTTGTGTGTCTGGCTTTCCATAGGCAACTCAGTAATCAAACCTGGGCCATTAGGCTTTTATAAGCAAGCACCTCTTACCCCAGCCTCCTGGCTACCTTTTACACATGGTTTTGGTGGATTTGTGATCATTTTGTATATAGTATGAAATCATGACACTATTCAAAAGCTGATTCCCACTGTCTTTGCTAAACACTTGGAATAGTCAGTCAGCTACAATTCGGTGGCTTTTGGTCTTCATGCTTTGGCTTAAGCAGAAAGACTTTAGGCTAAAGGAGCAAAGGGAGCAGGTTTGTGAAATAACGTAAAGCCGTTCAGGATCTGTTAACATAGAGTGAGGTTTCCTGCCGCTCCTGACCAGCACACCCACCAGCTCTGTGCCTCTCATCCCGCCAGCTCCTCGCTTCCACCAGGAGAGACTACGAGAAAATTCAGGAGGAGCTGACTCGCCTCCAGATTGAAAACGAGGCTGCCAAGGACGAGGTGAAGGAAGTGCTGCAGGCCCTGGAGGAGCTGGCCGTCAACTACGACCAGAAGTCGCAGGAGGTGGAGGACAAGACCAGGGCCAATGAGCAGCTGACAGACGAGCTGGCCCAGAAAACGGTTGGAGCATTTGTGTGTAGGGAGCGGGACTTCCATGTTGAAGGAAGGCAGCTGGGAGAATCAGATGTGTTCTCTGGGGCCCCTCCAACAGTTGAATGGTTTGGTGAAACTAACCTGTCCCCCATCCTGGGACTGGTTGTCACAGCTGTCTTACTTCTGGGGAACTTAGAACATCACTAGGAATGCTTTCTGGAAATAGTCAAGAGTTCAGATTCTAGAGACAGAAAAGTCCTAGTGAAACTTTGACTCCCTGACTCCTAGCTTTAATCAACCACTAGATTCCTTTATCTACTAAATGGCAGTGAATGCTCCTTGCTTGGAGTCAGGGTTAGTGACGTAGAGCCCATGCGTGGGATATGATGTCAGTGATGTGGTGATGTGAAGTAACCCTCTAAGCCTTACTGCTCATGGGCAAGCGTGGGCCTCATTGTTATGTACAGCTCCCCCACCCCACCACACCCCTCATCTGAGCTTCAGGAGCCCAAGGTGAGCTGATCTTTGGCTCGCTGTCCTGCTGTAAGCCAGCATTTCTGTCTTCATGTTGTCCTGTTTCCTGATCCTCCAGGGGCCAGCGAGCATGTGGGAGGTGGCTGATGGTCGGCTAGGCCCTTTGCTGCTGGTAGAAAAGTCGAGTGGCTATCATCTCATCTTGGCACCTCTGCTTGGCTTGGCATCATGGGACTGTGGCCAGCATGCCTTGTGGAAACATCTAGGCCTGGGCAAGGAGAGGGGCAGGTGGTGGGGGAAGAGTTGAACCGCTCACCATGGTATGGACAGGAAGTGCTCTTAGCTCCATATGTCCTCTGTGTGGAGGATGAAAGCCTCTCCCAACGGCTTCCTAGGCGTCACTGCTGTGTCTGCGGTGTTTAAAATAAGATGAAATAAACAGTTTGTAGTGGCAATGAAACAGAACAAACCACAAAAAGGAGGACATATGTTAGGTTGTTCAAGATGACTTCTGCATGTGACGCTCCTCTTCCGATCAAAGAATGCAGTCGGTAGCAAGCATCAAAAACTCCATCTGACATGGGCCCTTGATCTTTGGGAGGCTGCAGGCACAACACTGATGGGCCACCCTGGTAATTTGGGGTTCGATTCTGTTTTTCAGACAACGCTGACAACCACCCAGAGGGAGCTGAGCCAGCTGCAGGAGCTCAGCAACCACCAGAAGAAGCGGGCGACTGAGATCCTGAACCTGCTGCTCAAGGACCTGGGGGAGATCGGTGGAATTATCGGCACCAATGATGTGAAGACTGTGAGCAAGCCTTTTGCCTCTCTTCTGAGCTTGCAGGCTGGGCACTTAATATTTTCAGTGGGTTGTGTCCCCCGTGACACATAATGAGAAATGTTACAGGGCAGAGGAGAGCAAACATTTGCCTTTGAGGTCTAGGGAAGGTCTTCAAATCCTGGCTGGCTTTATGGAACTGGATTTATTCCTCAGATGTATTTGATTGTTCCTGAAGCCAGGAGGTCTCAGAACTGCTTCTCCTCTGTAAGAATATATCTAGCGGCCTCTCGGGAATATGGGACTGTTTCTGTTATCTCTAGTCTTAATTTTATTATCACACAAATTTTGATTATCACACAAATATGATAGCACATGGGTTGACTAGCATTGCTTTGTAATGATGTAGCATCCTGTCCAGAGTTGTCATTGGTGAGCTGGGAATGATCCTTAACTTCAGGCCATGAATCCTAAAAATTGATCCTTTTGAGTTTAGTCTTTATTGTACATCAGTGTCTTTGGCAGAAGCACTGAGTGAGATTGGGGTGAATTGTGTTGGTAAAACATTGGGGAAAGCCCCCAAGATTAGGCTGAAGTTATAAACAACTTCAGGGAAACAAAAAGCCACCCTTGGAAGGTGTCACAGGTCAGGCCAAGGACGCAGGACCTCTCGTAAGCGTGATCGTTCTTTCATGGAATTTCTGTTGTAACTGTTTCTTGAGTCCTTGAGAATGAATCTGATATTAGCATAGGATTCTCAGGTGTGATAGGGTTAATCCTATTAAGTTCCAGTTTGGTGGTTTTATATTTAAGGATTTAATTTTTAGAGCCATATGTTGGTGTTGAGCCATAAAATTCTGACATTGGGTTGATTAAATGCCCCTCACAATATGAAGGTGGAGTTGATTTATGTGAAGTTGGCGTCTGCTGCTGATAACGATGAAGGAAGGTCTTTTTATGCTAAGTTTTAAAATAGAGCTGATGAAAATGCTAATGAAATCAGAGTGTCTGGGTGCTCTGGCATTAAACAGAGAGTCCTTACCTTTGGGAATCAGATGTATGATTGAGAGTATTTTGAAATATTCAGTTGGATGCTTTTGAGATTATTTTTAGATTCCAGACATTGGAAGCCCTATTTAATTTCATTGATAACTCTCATTTATAGATCACCATGTTTATGTTGTGCTTCTAAAATTTATAATAATGATGTAATCGTTAGGGCCCTGAGAGCTAAGTAAACAAGGAGGGATGCGACTTAGGCATGTCACTGTGCTCACTGAGCTTGAAGGTCCCAGATAGCCTCAGAGAGTGTCAGCTCAGTCAGTTACCTGACTTCTACAAGAATTTGTTAGGCTTATCATTTATACACAGGTACTTATGGGCTATGCCTGTCCATTGATGGGGAAATTATTTTGATAGGGGAAATGAGCAGATTGACAAAACCTGTTATGTAGTTTTGTTTCTAAAATCTCTTCTCTCAGTTCAAGAGTTCTCACCTTGAGGGCTCTGGGTGTGCATGGGGGGGGGGGAGAACTAGGGGGAGATGGCTCCCTCAGTCTGATGTTCCAGAATATGACAGACCTGGCTAGTCAGGTTGCTGAAACACTCGTGGTTTCTGAGCTTAGTTTGGTCTTGAAACATTTCCAACATCCAGGGAGTATTTTTTACTTTTAGTTCCCCCCCCCCCCAGAACAAGATAAGCCCAGCAAATGGGCCAGTGTCAACTCTGCAGGTATGTCAGCCAGCCCTCTTGTCGTGCCCGCCTTCAAATGAGGATGTCCAGGAGTTCAGTCACAGACAGAATAGAAAGTTGAGATGATGTGTACAATTACTGTGTTTCAAGCGAAAATAATAATTTTTAAAATAAAGGAAGTTGAGTTAGAATCAGCGAAATGGATTGGCTCCCTAATTTCGCTCTCAGCCACACTGACTTTATTACCCTGTTGATTTTCAAGCTTTAGAATGTGAGCACTTACCTCACTCACCTTTCTCTGTGCTTGAGGGTGGGGTGACTCCCCTGACCCGGGATGTCATGCTTGTGGACTCTTCCTGTCTGTGATTCTGGCAGGGACATTGCCAGTCCCTGGGAGAGTTATAAATAACATTTTTGCAGGAAACTCTGGCCATTCATTTGAAATGATAGTGCACTGGAATTGCTGGCAGCTATTGAACATGAAAATAGACATATGAACGTGTCATGGTAGTTTTAAACCATTTGTGTGGAGTATTGGTTTTCTTTTTTCCCCCTCATCAGACATGGACTCAAAATCTCTTTTTAGACCTCCTACAACAAGTTATGGGCTCATGTAAGGAAGAAATATCCATCTGACTTTGCGGTTTTGTGCATTTGTTTACCTGCCCCACTTACCTGGTACCTGGAATAGAAGACAAGCTGGCCTCCTTGATGTGGAGGAAGGAGGGGTTCACTGTTTATCCTACCCGAGCTATTACCCACCAGGAGCTGGTGTAAGAGAGCTGGGTGTTCTTTACTGTTCTGCAGAGGCTGGGCGATGGATCTATGGGATACACCTGGTCAGGATGAGGACGGCGCTTTCCTCCTAAACCTAGACCAATGGCAGAAGGCCTAGCTGAACTTAAGCACTACAGGCCCTTCTTACTCAGAGTCTGCCTGCTGTTGGGTTCTAAGAAGAATGGTTAAGGATCAGTGCTGGTAGGCAGATCTTGGGCATTCACAAAGCTTTCCAAGGACCTGTATGAAGGCAGAGCCATGACCCATACTTGTAGATTTCCCCTGCTGCTGACTCAGCACTGTGCTTTCTGATGTTCAAAGTCATGATTAGTAAGCGCTTTCAAATCTTCTGGAAAGGCTGACGCCACATCACAGTGCTCAGCACTGCCAGGTGGACTTCATATTTGCTGCCAGTCATCAGGGCTAATACCCAAGATCATTTTCTTCCAGCTTTCAAATGTTTATACAAAAAGTATATGATGAATTCATGAACGACAGCATTAATGACACAAATTGGCAGTGAGCGTGAACTGTGAACATTTAAAAAATAGGAAAACCATAACTGGAGTCATTGTCTTGAATTAGTAAAAGCTGTTATGAATTTGATTCTGGACAGCAGCACTCTTCTCCTTAGGTGTGAGGCTGCCCTCTGGTGGTTACACAAAGTACATACAGCGCTCGCTGCTTCAGACTGTGCTGTAGCTCAGTAGATGGGTTTCTTTCCCAAATATCTTGCTTCAGATTTTGTTTCCAGTGGAGCTCTGAAATTTAGAAACACGATAAAATTATTCCGGAACTCTTCTGGAATAATGTCATCTAAATGTAAACTTGGACTGTTCTCAGATGATCTTAAATATAAAGCAGTGTTACTACTTGGAAGGGTAGACATGAAAAGCCACAGGAAAATACATTGGGGGCAATGAGAAATCAAGCAGGGAAACAAGCCTTCTTCAAGAGGAGACTTTGGAATGAATGGTATTTTCCTATGCATCTCGAGGTCCTGTTTGAGGACCATGAAGAAGTTTCCTTTTATTTGAGTTGTTCAGGGCATTAGACTGCCTCTCTATGGGAAAACCATGGGGAACATAGTTGAAATTTTGGCTGGAGCATCTCCAGGGACTAAGGGCCACCTGTAGGGTGTTTAAGACATGGAATGTCTGTGAAATTATCTCCTTTTGAAAATCTTAGAAATTGTTCTTTCCGTGTCTTCTCTTTGATCCTAAAAACCAGTTGTAATGAAACATTGGATTAGTCGAGGACTGTATTTGTTGATGGTTTCTGACGGAAAGGTTTACATGTGCTCTCAGGGGACTTGAGATTGAACCGGTAGACTGTTCAGAGATCATTTTCAGCTTGTCTTAAGATTTCGTCACTGGAAATCTATGGACATCTTGAGGATCTTTCGTCAGGTTTCCAGGGATCAGTGAACCTCTGTAATTCACAGGCAGTATGTGTGTTCACTCCTGTGCACAGCTGGCAGATGTGAATGGGGTCATTGAAGAAGAGTTCACCATGGCCCGTCTGTACATCAGCAAGATGAAGTCAGAGGTCAAGTCCCTGGTGAACCGAAGCAAACAGCTGGAGAATGCCCAGATGGACTCCAACCGGAAGATGAATGCCAGCGAGCGGGAGCTGGCAGCTTGCCAGCTCCTCATCTCCCAGGTAGGTCACACCTTTGTCATGAGATCTGTTCCTGGGGCTGGTGGTGTGTCGTAGGGAGAATGGCCTCCCAGGCAGTGAGAACAGCTTCTGTTATTCATTCTCTCTAGGGTATTCTCCCCCATCCCAGACAGGGTGTCACTCTGTAGTCCAGGCTGGCCTCACACTTGTCATCCTCCTACGCAGCCTCCTGAGTGTGGGATTCTCAGCCATGACTAGCCTCTAGGTTTATCCCTAAGGTTAGTTTTGTTTGAATTACATGAGCTGCCTTGAGTCCTTACTCTTACTCTTTTCAAAGAATGTATTTCCCTGTCTATGGATGAAATATAGAATAGATGGGCAAGATTGGGTGGAGCCTGTAAACTTGTGGCAGCTAAGGCAGCATTTCTACGGATTTGACTCCATACCACAGGTGGACAAACAACGCTCCTATAGGTAATAAATCTACCGCGTGTGTGCACTGTACTAAGGGCTCACACACATCTTGTCACTTCATCTTAAAAACATCATGCAGGCGGCTTTTATTGTTCTTTTTTTTCCAAATAAGAGAAGTGTGGCTGTGAGCAAAGACATTGAGCCAATACATGGTAGTCAAATGGGGACTCAAACCAAAGAATGCATGAACCCCAAAGCTAATGTCTTTGTGGGTGGTTCTGGCCCAAAGGCACGTTTTATTTACTTGGTTAGGAAGGCTGACCCCCACATATTGAAACAGTGTTTTCATTTTAGCAAGGGAGTTTCTAAGACAACAGTCCTGTTTCTAGTCTACCACTGATAGGTGATGTGAGGTTTTTGAGAGGGTCGGGTGTGTGCTGCTCATTACTTATAAGAGTCATCTGTGGAAACGGATACTGGGGTGGATTTGTGTGTCAGTGACAGTGAAGGACAGACAGAAGCAGCCACCTTCAGGCATAGCCTTGAGCTTATTAATATGTAATCATAGAAATATCTCAGCCTAATTTTCTAACACTGATCTTCCAGGTTCCATTTCATAACTAACATAAAAGCAAAAACATATGGAAAGGGCTGGTGTGAGATACTGGAGTCAATAGACACAAGAAAAGTATCATTTGGTCAGTTCTTTGGAAATGTAAAACCACAAAAATGTTAAGTACCTGTCCAGTAATTTCACTTACACTGTTTTTCAGCGGTCATGGAAATGAAAGACTTGAATTTCATATGGAACTAAAATTTCCCAATTAAAAGTATGAAGAGTTTACGTACAAACTATTGAATTCAATGTTATTTTATATTATAATAAAATATATTATGAAAATATCTATTGATAGGGCTGGAGAAATGGCTCAGTGATTAAGGCACTTGCCTCCAGTGCCTAAGGCCCCCAGTTCAATTCCCCAGGACCCACATAAGCCAGAGCCACAAGGTGGTGGCCCTGGTGTGCGCTCTCTCTCTCTCTCTCTCTCTCTCTCTCTCTCTCTCTCTCTCTCTCTCTCTCTCTGCTTGAAAATGAATAAATAAAATAAAATAAAATAAACTTTAAAAAATATCTATTGATAGACTAATAACAAAGTTATATGAAAGAATATTTACAGCTCATATAAGAAATCCACAAAACTTAATTTGTAAAGTCTAATTAAAGTTAAGTGAAAACTCTGAGTTTCATTGACCCTGTGCTTTGCATCTTTGTAAAATAATTTTAGTTGGTAAGATAGAGTGCTCTACGGGTGAAATTCCCATTGCTCTTTGTAGCTTTATTTTATACTTTCATAATTTAGAGGCATTGTTGTGTATGTGTGTCTGTGTGTGTGTATGTGTGTCTGTGTGTGTGTATGGTCACATGTGTGCATGTGTGTTCATGGTTGTGTGTCTGTGTTTATGGTCTGTGTGTGTGTGTGCACGCATGATTGCATGTGTGTGTGTGTTCTTGGTTGTGTGTGCCTCTGTGTGTCTGTGTGTGTGTCTGTGTTCATGGTCCCAGAAGCTATTCTTACAGTGTTCCAACTGAGTTTCAGGGTAGTTCTGTCATGAGAGTTCATTGTTCCTACCTAAGCAGGGGATCCCAAGATCTAGATGGGACATCCTATCCAGTCCATCTCTCCAGAAGCCACTGTTACTGCCCAGCCATGAGCTGCCAACCAGTCACCCACTGGCTTATTGTCCTGGAGTTGACTAAGCATCTAACTGTACTCTTATGAGCTAATAAATGAAACCCATCAGTCATCAATCATGTAGAAGCCAAGAACTGTTTAAAAATGTTGGGGCTTGAGGAGAAGAAGCCAGCCAGGATGCTGTGTACTTATGGGGGAGGAAGGGAGGGGAATGAGGAGAAGAGAAGATAAAATGCAAAGTTCCTGACGGTAGGAGCTGGTGTGTTGAGTTTGTAAGACAGAAAAGGCACAAATGTACTATTTGAAGGTGAATCTAGAGGTGTGTGTGCAAGGAATGAGGTCTTTGACCATGGAGTCTCCTAGCCCCTTCCCCTCCAGCACCTGCTGCTCTTCTTGGGTGGTGGGGATTGAAAAGGCAGATGCTCCACACCCACAGCCTTTACCTGGGGAAGAGAACCGGATAGGCTTTGGTCTCCACATCAGGTGGATGAGTCATGAGTATCCATGGGAGAGGAAGCGAGAAGCAGGTGGAAGTTACACAGGACAGTCTTGGCCCTGGATTCTGAACCCTGGGCAAGGGCAGCTTGTGCGCTGTTCTGTGGTGAGGTCACTCTGTTGTATTTTCCCATCAGACAATGCCAGGCAAGGTTGGGTTTCCTTCTGATCGGTTTTCTTTTTCAAAGCACGAAGCCAAGATCAAATCTCTGACAGACTACATGCAGAACATGGAGCAAAAGAGGAGACAGCTGGAAGAGTCCCAGGACTCGCTCAGCGAAGAGCTGGCCAAGCTCCGAGCCCAAGGTAAATATTGGCTACTTGCAGGTGTCAAACACTGGGCCTGACTCACACAGACTCTAGTTGGCTGGAGTCCTGATGTTTAGTTTTATGCAATTAAAGCATTTGTGTCTGCTGAGAACAATAGCAAAACAGATAGATAGAAAGAAAGAAACCCGTGGGAGAGTGCTCCCACTGAGAATCTGCTTCTTCGCACCACCCCTCCCTCTATCCATGAGACTGTCTGGGTCAGAAGCCTGCTGTCCACCCTGCTAGCCTGTCGTCATTCACCAGGGCTTGTACCCTCCACCTCCTGGAAAGATGCTCTTCTGGTCCTTCTCACTTCAGTGGGGATTGCCCTGTGTGGTGGAGTCAAGGATCGTGTCCATATGCTGAGTGGCCGGTGTGCTCTAGGCGAGCCATGGATGATTCTGGAATTTCAGTTCTATCTTAGACCAGACCCTGTGTGTTTTACCCTCTATGGAGTTCTCTTACTCTAAAAGCCAGATTTCCTCTGTGGCTGGCAGAGCTTAGCCTTTGCACAAGTTCTTCCCTTAGATAGGCGGTCTGACCCATAGGAAGAAATGAATTGTGAGTAAGCAGAGCCAGAGTGGCAACTAGAAATGTGGGAACTAGAGCAGGATGAAGAAATCTGCATTGTGCAGCCTGAGACCAAGCACATGCATTGTAGGCTGAGATGAAAATTAATCTTTTGGGGAAGCAACTTAAATAGCCATAACATTTCTTCATGCCATTTACTCCTCACATTTCAAATATTCACCGCAGAATTTTATATCAGAAAAACAAATACAAAGAAAAGAGGAAAAAAGGAAGCCACCTACATGTCTGACATGACAGTTCAATAAACTTTAATAGAGCATTGCTCTGCACATTGAAGACAAAATGGTTGAAGGTGTGTAGCAAAGCTTATGGTACAGTGTTAGGTTAAAATCGTAACACAAATCCTTATTGCCGGTATAATTACTGAAAAACAAGTGGATCCTTGTGATTCCAAAGATTAATATTCAAAATAAGCATTTATTAAATTTTCTTTTTTTAATTAAATTTTCTTTATGTTGGTGTAAAGCTATTTACTCAATAAATACATTTTACTTTACCCATGCTGCTGTAGCTTTGTAAAACCTTCTTTACATGGTAAGGAGTACATAGAGCTTTCCCCCAAATGCTGGACCCAGAGAAAAATTTTCCCCTCTTGTACATGGTTCAGTGAGAAGACCTGAAATGAAGGGGAATGAATTGAATGTCATGTCCAAACCGTTGTGCTCCCTGCCCCCAGCTCCCTAAGTTCCTAACTCAGGTTGTCCCTGCCCCATGTGCCCCAGGAGGCCTGTTGAGCAGAAATCTGCTGAGCTACTGAGTCACAAGTCCTCCAGCAGCCCACCTGAGGCCTCCTGGGAAGTATTTCTGTTCCTTTCTTTCATCTTTGGGTTGCTTTCCTGCTCCAGTTTCTTAGAAAATCAGCAGCTTATCCCTGGGGTGTGAATTAGCTCTTTGTGGAATTCTACCATGGCACAGATCCAAATGTCACCTCACATTCCCAGGGAGCGTTACAGTCTGCTAGGCTGTGTCTTCGCTCTTGTCAGGCCTCTGGGGCTGCTTACGGTGGCCAGGTGGGAGCCAGGCTTCCAGGGTGTGGGGTGGGCAGCTGCCTTCAGTGAGCACCTTCTCCCCAGGGCCTGATGCACACCACCCAAGAACCCAAGTGACCAGGTACCACCTCGGGGCTCAGAGAGGCCAGCCCCTGCTTGGCTGGCTCTTTGTCGGAAGGCCCTTCCTCCATGCCATCATTGCTACTGATCTACTGCCATTTCTCTCTGCTGTTTTACTTTTTCCTTTTCTCGATTCTTGCTTTTGGGTATGAATCCTACCAGTTTAATCTTGTCTTTTTTTTTTTTTTTTTTTTTTACAATTTAAAACAGAAAAAATGCATGAAGTCAGTTTTCAGGATAAGGAAAAGGAGCACCTGACTCGGCTGCAGGATGCTGAGGAGATGAAGGTGTGTACAGTGCCCTTCCAGGGAGCCCAGTATCACTGATGTCCCCAGACGTGGCATGGCAGCATGCGAGGGGAGGAAGGAACCCAGCTGGGCAGTCTCACTAGTTCCCATGTGGCCTGGCATAGACATGAGGACCCTGAGATGTCACAGACAATGGTCGTGTTGCGTTAATGTCTTTGTCTTTCGTGGTTCTGGTGAAGGCCCTCAGTCATTGTATGGGTTCCACAGTTAGGGTTAACTTCCAAAGAAATGTTCACCATCACCCTAGTGTTAGCCAGAGAAACACTCCAGATTGTTTCTGTGTGAAACACAGATCTTTACTGATCACATTTTAATCAGCAAGGAAAACCGTAGGAAAGTCAACTGAGAAATGAGACTTTGAATAAAGTCAGATGTGAGGAGATGGGATGTGATTAGTTTCAGGAAGCTGGGAGCTCCATTGAGCAGAAAGCTAGCCCTGCCGTGGGGCCCACCCCTGTTTTCAGGTGCTTTGGGGAAGCTTCCTCACCATGGGAATGGTGGGGGCTATTTCCCCAGTTGGACAGGTGAGGAAGAGCTCTCCCAGGGGTTCAGCAGCTTGTCTAGGGTCACTCAGGTAGTAGGAGGATAGCGCCTTCTCAGTGACCTGGCGAGGGAAGCCATGTAGCTCAGGTGAGTGGTAGAAGGTTCAGGGTAACCTTTCTGTGCAATGGGGCTTATTTTTCCCCGGGCTCTCTTGATTTTCTAATAGGTGGGTGGGCTTTGTAGGCTGATGAAACGAGGCCAGGTGCCATCAGCAGGAGAGCTAGAAACACCATTAATTTGGGGATCTAACATCTGAGGGAGGTAGACACAGGCCCAGGGCTTGTCACTGAGTGGGCTGAGTGCCAACAAGTGGATGACACATTTTCCTGGCCTGGCGTGGCTTGCAGAAGGCGCTGGAGCAGCAGATGGAGAGTCACCGGGAAGCTCACCAGAAGCAGCTGTCCAGACTTCGAGATGAAATTGAAGAGAAGCAGAAAATCATCGATGAGATTCGGGAGTGAGTTGGCCAAGAGCTTGCGAGGCCTGGTGGGCAGAGCTCAAACCTCATGGGCCAGACATGAAGGCCATGGCTTTTAGCCAAGTGCCCCTGTCTCCTCACCTCCTGACTCTTCTGCTCTGGTGACACTGCACCCAGGCTCTCTTCTCCCATCTGGAGCCTTTCTGCCAGAGCTTTGGTGTAGCAGGTGGCAGGCAGACTCATCTGTCCCTCCTTGTCACCTCCACCCCCAGCCTGGGGCAGGATCACTTCAGTGGTGACTCAGCTTGGCAGACACATGCCCCAGGGGTCAGCCTGACAGCATGGGGGGCACCCTGGGCCTCTCCCAGGGGTTCTGATAGTTTAATAAACACGCCAGAGAGAAGCCACTCAGCGTCACTGTCTCCTCAGCCCAATATGTGCCCACTCACTGCATAGTTGCAGTGACCTGGTCACCCAGTGGACGTCTCAGGGACCCATGTCACCATGTGTCTGTGCTGGTGCTCTGGAGCATTTCCGCTTTCACAGAGCCACCGAGAGCCCCCTCCCCACAGGTTGCCAAGCTGCAAGGCATCTTCAGGGTCCCCTCCTGAGGACTCCGGATGCTTGTTCTGCATCGTGGATTTCCTTGGCAGATGGAACCCCTTTGTAGAACAGTGTTTCTAAGTGGAGCCACATAGCATTGCAAAGAAAAGAATTACATTGCAATACAGTTTCATCACTGCCTCCTAACTAAGCCATGGTTCCCTCCCCTCCAACTTTCTATAGCCAAAAAACAGATACAGGAAGAAAGACTGAAATATTTACTTCAGGTCACGTGGCTCCATAGTGTTCATACTGGAGTTAAGCGTGTCATTCTGGGCGGCGTGGTGGGCTCTGTGCCCTTAGCCTGCTCTCGCCCCTTTCCCTCATGGAGCCCCCACATGCTGTCACTCACTTCACACTTCTCTTGTGGACATGATTCTCATTAGTTCCCTCAAAGAATGTAGCTAGAGGAGAGGTGGGCAGGACAGAAGGAAGGTGAGACAGACAGCATCAGTGATCTGGGCTTGGGCTTTAAGATGGAGTCTGGCTTCTCTTCATGCAGTGGATAAACTGCTCCCTCATAGTTGTCTGACCTCAGCCACACAAAGGGTTTTATGTGCACTGGCCAGACGGTGACTGTCCAGTACACGAAGCTGGGCCCTTCTCTTCATATTTCCTCCCTGAAGGCCTCCTCGAGGCACCACAGAGCAGAGCTGTCTGTGTCAGGCAGCCTCTGGTTTTGGGAGATGTCTTCAGAACACCAAAGAGATGGGCGGGGGGTGGGGGGTGGGGGGAGGCAGAGATGGCCACATCGGGTTACCTGAGTAAGAGAACAGCCATCCTCTGGGTAGTGCAGAAGTCCAATTTGTCTCACAGGGTTCTTTTTCTGTTTTGAAACACCATCCCTTCCCAATGTCATTATTTCCCCCTGGGGCTCTTGCACACAAGCAACTATAAATACATCCTCAAGGCGTTTGCTTCATGTCCCTTAGATGCTCCCCAGAAATTAGGCTTCACTTGGGCAGGAAAGAAGCTGCGAGGTGGTTCTCTGATCCCTCGGCACCCTCCCCAGTTACAGCCTTTATTGCCCAGAACTAATGGGGCTGGAGCAGAACCGCAGTTTTAGGCGGATCACTCAGAAATTTGGGCTGGTTTGGAATATATTGCTTTTTCCTCTCAATTTCAGTTTGAATCAGAAGCTGCAGCTGGAACAGGAGAAGCTGAGTTCTGATTATAACAAGCTGAAAATAGAAGAGCAGGAGAGAGAAATGAAACTGGAGAAGCTCTTGTGAGTGCACTTAAATATTCCCTGATTTCTCTCATCCCCGGGAGGGCTTAAAATGCTGCTTTTGTGACTCAGGGACCTAGAGATTCTGGCCTGGTCTGGCTTTTTAAAAAGAGCCTGGCTAGTAGTGTGTCCTTGGTTTGCTTTGTTCATTTTTCCTAGGTGCCTGATCTGGGTTGCCTTATGGTGGTTCACAGTCTCTTCTTGTCTCTCAGGTTGCTCAATGATAAAAGGGAACAAGCCAGGGAGGACCTCAAGGGACTGGAGGAGACAGTGGTGAGTTCTGGTTTCCCAACTTGTTTAATTCTCAGCTCTTGGTTTAGCTGTGGCCTCTGGAATAATTTATTCTAACCCTTTATCTGTGAGTACCTTCCTTGTGTGTCCTTTTAGACACAAAGCTTCCAGTGGAAAGAATATAAGAGTATGGAATTACTCTTAGCAGAATCAACCCATTGATTGGTCAGTCAGCACTTAGCACTGTCATCCTGGAATGCTCAAGTAAGAATTGAATGGAATTCCAAATCAGTGCTCGCGGTTGGCTTACACTCAACTTGCAGTTGGTATTTATGAAGTGCTCCTGAGGGCTGTGCGCTTCCAGGTGCTTGGCTATATCTATCCATGCACAGTGTAGACAAGACCTTGACATCCTGACTCTTACCTTTCACTGAGGAGACTCAGTAAGCAGGAGGAGGAAGTGAGCCCAGCAGCCTCTGTCCATGGTTTTGCTTTCAGCAGTTACCCATATTCAGCACAGTCCCATGGTAAACGAGGAATTAATATTTTGAGAGACCACACTCACACAACTTTTTGCATGAGATCGCTGCAGCTGCATGCTAGTAGTTATTATGAACTCTTACTGTGCCTGATTGACAAGTTAGACTTTATCCTAGGTGTGTATGTGTGAAGGCAAAAGCACAGTGTGTAAGGGCTTGGTGCCAACCAGGGTTGCTGGCATCCCATCCCCTGGGGGTCTTGGAACCTCTCCCCTGCAGATGAGGGGTGTAGAGAGTGCAGAGGACAGTAGCCCAAGGAGCCCATGGCGAGGTGCACACCCAAACAAGGGTTTGTTGCAGTGAAGAAGTAAGCCACAGGGGTGTCTGGGGAAGAAGGCAGTAGTGTGCTTTATGTGGAAGGGGGGCAGCAAGGAGGGCATTGTGGCTGTGGCCGAGTGAAAATTCGAAGGGGACCACAGAGAGAAAAGGGCCATAATGGTCAGGGAAGGCTTTGAGATCTGCAGGGCTTAGGGCGGAGAGGAGAGGCAGACCTAGCTTGCTTTTGGAAGAGCTGTTTGACATCTGGGTTTCATGCCTCGATTCTTAGCCACTGTCTTCTCTTCCAGCTTTGGTTTCATATGTTCTGCAGGGTCATGGCCTGGCTCTGCATCTAGAGAGCCTTGGTTATGTCACACAGCTATGGCATTGCCCATACTATTCTAACCTTTGCTCGATTCTGTGAGAACATACTCAGCCTAGACATGCTTCAACAGCAAAAAGGTGTTTAGATGCAGTCATACCTCTGGTCCCACTCACATGTCATGTGAATCCATGTGGGACCAAGCCTTTCCGTGACACCTGGAGACCCAGGCTCTAGATAGTGGCTGCTCTTGTCTAGAGTGAGGCCAGTCCACGCTGTTCCCAAGCACTGGCAGAGGAGTGAGGACACAGCCTTTGGGGTGGAGGTCAGGTGCCAGTGCTGATGGGAAGCTGGACCTTGCAAAGGTGGAGTTTGCAGGGGAGCCTGAAGTGAAGCCACAAAATTACTTCACCTACATCTTTTTACCAGAGACATGCTGCCCATAACTGCACATCATTACAGCAATGCAGGAAATACTAAACATAAAAACGTTGCTCTTCCCACCAGCCAGGGGCGAGGGCAGGGCGAGGATGTTTTCTGCTTTCACTCTGGGTCCCCGTGTGCGGTCCTTCACCTGCGTCCATGCACGGTGTCTCTAGCTCACTTTCTTTCTCTGCCCTCCTCACACACACTCGCAGCTTACTCATGCTTTTGTACACACGTGTCATTGTGTACTCACACACCTACCCACACGTTCATATTCTGTCTCCTGTGCTTGGCCCCACACTCGGATCTCACACTTGTCCACACCTAAGTCCTGTGAAGTTCACGGTGCGCTCCTGTAACGATCTACACATATGAGCACACGTCTTCGTTGGCATTTTCTCACCCGCACAAGTCACTTGTCGCTTGAGTCCCTTCACTCACACCCTTCCTCATATCTGCTCCCGGCATATCTGCATGAAGTCAGTTATGTGCATACACTCATGGCCTCTCACCTCCACTCACACCAGGCTCATTCGTACACTCACTCACACGCCTTCTCACTCCCATCCTTGTGAGGGCCACCTGGAGTGGATATGGAGCTGGTTCCTTGTCCTTCTTTGGTGTTGAAATGTGTCTTAAAGCACACTGCTTCCTCAGTAGCCTCCATGGTCTGTCCTCTCTTACACTTGTCTCTGGGCTAATCTGGATGTGCTTGTACCCACTTGCCTGTCTCCTACACAAGGACAGACACACTCAGGGACTGATTCCTTCCCTCCCTCCCCGTCTCCTTTTGTCTCTTAAGTCCAGGATGGGATTCCTACAGCATGTGCTGCTTTATTTTATTTTTTAATTAATATCTTTATTATGAATAAGTATATACATTGTAAGAGCAAATCTTGTGATAGCGCCCCCATTTCCCTCCTTTCTTTCCCCTACCTACTGGGGTCCCTCCTCGGTGCGCATACTGGATCTGTCCATAGCATAGGGGGTTATGAACTCCACCAGAGGTAGCCAGTTCCCCCCCACACTTTGTTGCTGAGGGGGGCAATGTCTCTGGATATTCTCCCCCACCATGACTCTTAAATTCTTTCCACCCCCTCTTCCACTCAGTTCTCCCTGAGTCATGGTGGGTGAGTTTTAAGTCTGCTTTAGTGTTGAGATCTTCAGTGTCTCTGGACTTCAGCCTTGTGTTGTGTTAAGTATCATTGGTGTCTGTCTGTCTTCATTGACCTTTCATGGGTCATCAGACTTGCTGTGGTGATTGGTCTCCTGTTTGTCTCATCACTTTCTCGTAGGTTTCATTTGGGCCCTGTGTGATAGGCCACGGGTGGTTCATCTCCTGCCAGGATGTCAGCCATTTTCCCATGTCTTGTGGGTGGAATTGGGTTGATGCAGATATTTTCCTTTCACCTTGGACTCTTCTCGAGCTGGCCATAAATATTCTTCAGGGACAGGCTTGCTGTATCCCAAGGAAATGCATATTTTTTTCTTCTCCCCTTTGGTATGATGGTGCTTTTTATGGGAAAATATTAACTGTGATCACAGACAAGCAGCAATCATATCTCTGTGATGGAGGGACATCATGCAGGGCATTTACAGTCATTAAAGGGTGTTGGGCCCCAGCTCCCTCTGGCAGGAGCATGGGACAGCCTGACTGGTAATTGGGAGCATTGTGTTGCACCTGTGCTGTGAGGAGACTCAGCTGTGGATGGTGTAATATGTACATTATTCATAATAACATACCCATTTGCCTTCCTGCAGAAAGCAATTTACCTCATCTGAGGATGCAATTGACTTCAGGTGCTTCTTACTTCAACACAGAATTAGACCCAATAATAAGGCCTGAAATTAACAGAAAATTCTATTCCAAGAATCTTGATGTTTCCTTAGTTTCATGTCCTGTTTCTTTCTCTACAATGTGAGTATGTGTGAGCTGTACCCTCTGACATCCTGTCAGTTAAGATAGCTTAAAGCATTGACATTGAAAAGTTCATCGCTCTTCCTTTATAAAGAAATATCTTGCCAAGAACTAACCTCTTTTGTAAAAATATATGGGAGACTTGAACAGAAGGAAATGGCTTGATCTTCTGGTCTTGTTGCTAAAGGACACCAGGTCTGATTCAGGTCTTGTCTCTGCAGTCTGATTCCTAAGTGTTTACTTGTGGAGAATAATCCAAAATAAAAGGGGGATGCTGGTTCTTAGGCTGTGAAATATGATACATCAACAGTTCATATTGCCAATCTCTACTGATCACTACGTGCCAGGAATTATGCTAACGGCTTTTAAAGGACCATCTCATTTTATTCTGGCATCAGGGATGAGGCAACCCTCCATCCTCATGCTACCAGATAGGAAAACAAACCCAGAAAGTGGGACCTGCCCCACCCACATGCTGGTGATGAGAAGCAGCCATGCTGTGGATTTAGCCAGAAGGGGGCGCAGAATCGTGGAAAATACAAGCTGCTTTGGGTGAAGAAACCGTGCCTAACTTGATTTAAGCTTGTTGGTTATGGCATAGCATGTTTACATGGTAAATAAGAAGAAAACAAAAGGAAAAGGAATCTGTTCTAGGTATTTTTGTTTGTTCAGGAGAGGCACAGGATGTGTTCTGGCTGATAGCTCGTGGATGTGGAGTGCCCAGTCTTTGCACCCTGAGTGTGGCAATGGTGTGAGTCACAGGAAGCACTGTGCAGGTTCCAATAGCAACGTAGAGCAGTCAGGGGTTAATGGTCTGACGCAGTGTGACATGAGTTCAGTTATCCCTCACTGAAGTTGCATTTAAAAATCTCTTTCATTCAGTCCAGAGAGCTCCAGACTCTTCATAACCTCCGCAAACTCTTTGTTCAGGACCTGACGACCCGGGTGAAAAAGGTGAGTTTCTGAAGCGGTCTGAGAAGAAAAGTTGGCCAGGAAGAACCATTTTCAGATAAATATCACTTGCTTAAATTGGGTCCAGTTATGCGTAAAAATTAATTACTTCATACCAGAGAATGTTATTAAAAGAATGTGCCAGAGGCAGACATTACTTGGGAACATTTTCCCATCTGATTTTTCTGCTTAGTAAAAGAAGGTAGAATGCCATCCCTGGCCTTTATTTAAAATGAACATATATTTATCTGGCCCCTGCTGTGTGAAAGCCACCACTCTTGGCACAGGAAAATCTAGAACACTCTTGTCATTAGGCAGCTTGGCTCTGCAACCTCTGGTGGCCAGAGCCTCTGTGTGTGTGTGTGTGTGTGTGTGTGTGTGTGTGTGCGCGCGCGTGTGTGTCTGTCTGTCTGTCTGGAAGCCATTAGAGGCTAGGACAGTAGCAGTGTCTTTAGTGTTCAGTGTTTTATTTGCTTTCCCGTTCTCCATGAAGTGGGGGCTCACATTCTGCTAAGTGTGCTAAGTGACTTGCTCCAGGTTGCACTGCTGGAGTCTATGGTCAGAGAAGGGTCTAAGAGCCCGAAATCAGACTTCCCTGATATCACGATACAAAACACCCTAAGAATGGCCTACTTTTAGACCAGTGGTTTTCAGTTTGTAGTCCTCTGACCAGTTACATTGGCATTACCTGGGAATTTGTTTTAAAAAATCTTCTGATCTAACTTCAAATTTGATGAATCGGAGACTAGGGTGGGCCCAGCAAGCTAGTTTTACTTTAGTAAATCTTTCCTGGGGCTCCTGATGCAGTTTCCAGTTTGAGACCCTTTTTGTTTCAGGCTGAAAGGTGGCCATGCACTGCTACCCTTCCAAAGCAGGATGCTGATCTGTTCTGTTATCACATGGAGGAGACATGTTTTGCCAGTTTTGAGCTCCGGGATGTGTTTCACATGCATTTCCTAATGTATTTGTGCCACCTAGCTTGTTAAGGGTGCAGTGTTTTTGCCAATTTCAAGATTTGATGAATTTCAAGGATTTTCCCAGCACCTAGATTCAGTGACTGGGTTAGACTGTCTCATTGAGGAATTACATAGAGTTGGGGGCTTGAGGGATAAGCAGAGGCTGTTTGGACTTCCCAGCGGCAACACAGATACTTGCTCACAGGCTTGGTACTTGATCGTCATCTTGTCCTGATGGCTGAAACTGAACTCGAGTCTTGCACTTACTTTAATAGTGGCTCATATTAATAAGATTTAAACTTGTTGTTTTTTTTTTCTGAAAAGAAAAATCTCTCCTTGCAATGGAGAGGTACATTTTATTAAAGAGAAGTATGTACAGCTTACAGGGTTATTTTCCCAGGCCGGTGAAGAACTAGCTCCCTCTCATACCATCTTTGTTGCAAGCCAAGGAAATGGACCAGAAGTTCATTGAGTCTAAGCTTTCAGAACTTCTCCCCATTTTCACTTTCCTACATTCCTTTAATGGGAGTGGGAAAGTTTATTTTTAAAGAAAGTTTTAAATGCATCATGTTCCCTGGATGGTTGGGGTTGTGGTCGTACCACCGACAACTGAGTGTGTTACAGAGCATGGAGTGGACAGTGATGATGGAGGGGGCAGTGGGTGGTGGGTGTACGGCCACATCACTGACCACTGAGTGTGTTACAGAGCGTGGAGCTGGACAGCGATGACGGAGGGGGCAGTGCCGCCCAGAAGCAGAAGATTTCCTTCCTTGAGAACAACCTGGAGCAGCTCACCAAGGTGCACAAGCAGGTAGGAGAGCCCTGCTGCTTCTTCCTCCCATTCTATCCTGGAAGGCAATCCCACCAGGTGGGCTACAATGTAAAGAGAAGGTTCTTATATTGGAGGTAAAAAGAGAAAATATGAGTGCTGGAAAAGTCCTTAAAAGATCACCGAATCGGCCAGCTGTGGTAGCTCACGCCTTTAATTCCAGCACTTGGGAGCCTGAGGTAGGAGGATCACCATGATCATCAAAGCCAGCCTGAGCTACTGAATGAGTTAGAGTAGCCTGAGTTAGATTGAGACTCTGCCTCAAAAAACAAACAAAAAAAATTTAATCTTAAATATATATTTATTGTCCAGCTTGGGTTCTTTTTGTGCAGCAACAAGAAAGCTGACTGCAACAATGTGTTACATTATTCAGTAGGCAAACAATGAGCTGTTATCCCCAATTCCCCAATGCCCCCCCTCCCCATCCCAATCAGCTGGATATCCTCCTCCGTGTACCGTCTGGATCGGTCCTTGTGGCAGGGGACCCTGGATAGCCTAGTACTCAGCCCGGTCCTCCTAGCCCTAGTGTGTTTTTGCTGAAGGGTGCCATGCCTCTGGATAGTCTCCCCCACCATGGCTCTTACAATCTTCCCGCCCCCTCTTCCGCATAGTTCCCTGATCAAAAAACAAAATTTTATGTCTTTGCAGGACATGATGGTATGTACTTATATTTTGAGCTTTTGAGGAAGCTGAGGTGGGAGGATCACTGGAGTCCAGGAGCTTGAGACACCACAACAAAACCCTGTCTCAAACAAACAATAACCCAAACAAAACAACACCTTTCATCCTCAGTTGTCACTTCCTTTATATGGAGAATACTTTCTCTGATGGGAGCCAGATACAGAAAATGGAATGTGAACTCTTTGGGGTATGGGGAGTGAAGTATTCCCTCCAACCATGGACCTTGTATTAGTTACTTTCCTGTTGCTGTGACAAAATACGCAACAAGAACAACTTAAAGAAGGAAAGAAGGGTTTGTTTTGGCTCATGGTTCATGGGAATACAGCCTGTCATGTTGGTGAGAGCATGGTGGCAGGAGTGGGAAGCAACTGGTCATATTTCAGTCTGCCGGCAGGAAGCAGAGAGAGCTGAATCCTGGTACTCAGCTCGCTGCTACTGCTGCTGCTTCCTTCTCCTCCTCCTTCCTTCTTTCTTCTTTCTCTTCCTCCTCCTCCTCCTTTCTTTTGTGTTGTTTGAACCAGAGTCTCACTGTAGCCCATGCTGACCTAGAATCCACTCTGTAGCCTAGGCTGCCCTTGAACTCACAGTGATCCTCTCCAGTGCTAGGATTAAAGGTGTGAGCCACCCTGCCTGGCTCTGGCTCCCTGCTTTTTCTTCTTACTTAGTCCAGGACCCTAGCTAATGAAATGGTGCTGCCTGCAGTTAGAGTGGGTCCTTCCACCTCAATTAACCTAATCTAGATGTTCCCTCATAGGCATGCCCAGAGATTTATCTCTTAGGCGATTCTAGTCCTGTTGAGTTGACAATATCAACCATCACAGACCTGTGTTGACCTTATGGTCTCCCATGATGCCTCTGAGACAGTTAGTGGTAACAGAAACCTCCATAGAATGCAAAGTGCAGCCATCATCTGGTTCAGGTCCCTGATTTTTATAGCTGAGGGAACACTGAGACCGGAACCAGCACCCTAAACTCTGCCTCTCTATTCCTGCCCTGGGCTTTTAGGGCACCTATTCAGATCATTACCAGGCCTTGGCTTCTGTCCAGAGTGACAGAGTGATACCATGCCAGTGACTTGGGTCATTTGTCTCCCATTCTTTCTGTAGAAACATCAACATGTTCACGACTCTGTAGGATTTGGGATGGGATAAAAACGGTTCAACTGTTTGGAACACATGGCCAAAGGGATGCCATTTCAAGTTGACTTGTTAGATCTTTTTCAACAATGCTGGTGATGACATTTTCCCCAGAGGAAAGATGACAAGTCCCCATGATTGGAGTCATCCAAGCACATTGTTGATGAGAAATACAGAAGCAGAAACTGCCAGGCATCTTAAAATTGGGCTCTGCAATTCATTATTTTATTCATGAATTTAAGGAATATTTATTAAAAGCTGACTCTGCCAGGCAGTGGAGTTTATACTGGAGTAACAAAATGGGTCAGAGCAGCAGTGGCTTGCTTTGATAAAGCACTTTCTGATTTTCAAGACTTTTCTTGATCCATCTGGAATCCGATAATTATAACTGGAGTTTTTAGGGCAAAACCCTGGGCTCTGGCAGCCCCAACAGGCTAGGCTTTGCTACCTAGCCTTCTCTTTACCAAGTACAGAAAAAAGCAGAGAGATCTATTAAGTATGGCTGCACTGGCATGAGGACCAGAAAGGGGTCCAATGACTCCTAAATTCACCTTCCAGAGACCGATAAGAGCTTTATGTTTAAATAGAGGCGAGACTGGGGCATAGGTTAGATGTAAGCATAAAGCAGTCTGCTCAAGAGTACTTTCATCCTTATTGTTTCAGTTCAGGTCCTGCAGGGTGGTCTGAGAAGTTCTAAATCATTGCCAGAGGGGATCCATCTGCTTCCTGGCATAGCTTCTCCATCACAGATAATTGTTTGCACCTTGGGGGGTAGTCTGTCCTGAAGTCTAGCTTGTTACGTGGGGATAATTTCAGTCACTTGTCACTAGGGTGCTTTTGGATTAGTTCTGTTTTTCTTGGAATCCAAGGTGACTCAATAGGGAAAACAAATGAAGGGCAATGACTTCAGCCATTGAGGAGGATGACGGGGGAGGGGGGGGGGAAGATGGGCCAAATGAAGACACTGAAGGCAGAGATGCCAGCTTTCATCTGCTTGTGAAGCCCATGTTAGTTACTTTTCTCATTTTTGTGACCAGACTTCTGCAAGAAGAAACTAAAGGGAGGAAGATTTATTCTGCCTCCTGGTCTGAGAGTACAGTCCATCATGGCAGGGAAGGTGTGGTGGCAGGATGGGCTCAGAGCTGTGGTGGAATTACCAGAGGCTTTAGGGTACAAGCCTGGAGCCTGGTAGCCCTAACAACTAGGCCCATCCATCCATCATCAATATTTCAATTAAAGAGACAAGTAATAGTACAAAGCAGAGACAGGAGATTTAAATTCATTCAATGTGACCACATTGGGAGGAAGAACGAATCAAGTTCAGTGGCCCCAAGTTCATCTTCAGGGTACTGACATGAGGTTTAGGACTAAGCAAATAGCAAGAGGTATGTGCAGCTAAGCCGTCCTGGCCAAGGAGTCATTCTGCCATCACCCATCTGCCCATCATTGCCTTGGCTTTTGTCTGTCCTGCAAGTTGTTAAAGCTGTGTGAAATATCTTCCTGAGAGAAAAGTTCCTGCCCTGAATGATATTAAGGCTTGAGCCTCTCCCTGCCCTGAATATGGGATTCCTGGGGAAATTCTAATTATTTGGGCTCCATTGTTTCAATAATCTGATAACTAAAGGGAAAGGTACATGTGTCTCTCTTTAGAGTATCTTTGCTTCTGCCAGAATGGTGATAGCAGCAGGAGCTTGCTATCTGGGTGGGTCAAGAAACAGAGAGATAAATGCTGGTGTTCATCAGGTTTCCTCCTTTTTCCTCTTTGATTCAGTCTAGCATCCCTGGATGATGCTACCCACATTCATGGTGTGTCTTTTCTCCTAAGTTAAACCTCTCTGGAATGGAGTGCCCTCACAGATATGCCCAGAGGTGTTCCTCCTGCATAACTCTAGCTGACAGGGAAGATTAACCATCACAAACTCACTCTGTTTTCCCTCCTCTCTGGAAATGTACTCACAGACCCACTCTGCAATATGTTTCCAAGATGATCCTAAACCCAGTCAAGTAGACAATGATGATCAAACATCTCAGGGTCCAAATGGGAGTCAGTGCCTATTGGTTAACAATGGCCCTCTTCACTAACATCTTTGGTTTGTAAATGAAAAACCCAAGACTTATGGGGGTCAGAGGAGTTGCCCCTAGTAAGGTGGCAGGAAATAATAGGGCTGACACTTGAGCAGCCCAGTTTTCTCCAGGGTCAGCCTGTTACTTCATAATTGTGGGTCCTAGGGAAGAAAAAGCAGGAGGCAGCCTCATTTCCTGTGAGTCTCTGGATCCTGCAAAGCTGGGTCATTGTAGACAGTGCTCCTGCAGGAAAGGAGTCCCACAGAGAACTCTGCAACATGCCTTTTCACTGAGGGGTTTTGAACAAACTCTCAGCTCTCATGCATAGATCTTACCTTGTATTTCATCATACACACACACACACACACACACACACACACACACACACACACAGGTTATACTCTTTCATCCTCCTGCCTGTGGTGTCTTCAGCAGTAGGGCCATACCCTTTTGCTCTAGCAGGTAATCAAATGTTTTGGGAATGACCTACATTGTTTTGGGGACCTCAAGTGTCTCCCCTCTCACTGTGGGGGGCAGCCCAATTCTGAGCGAGCCTTGGATTTACCAGCTTGAATCCATGGTTGGAAGGTTAAACTTTTTCCACCTTCTGTCCAAACTGCCCCCCTTTATTGGTGGGTATATCTTATAGAATACTAGCCTGAATGAGGGTTTCTATGGAACTGATTTAAAAGGGGTCTTAACTTTTGTATAAGTCCCCCAACACTCCCTACCCTTCAAACGCCTCCTACCCTCAATATTCTGTCCCTACCTTAACCTGTCAGGTAACTCCTTGTGATAGTTTCATTTAGGTGTCCCCCCAAAACAAAAGTGTTCTGAATGTTCAATCCCCAGCTGCTGGCAGTTTAGGTATTGGAACCTTGTTGGAGGTGTGTTGTTAGAGGTGGGTTTATGGGGGTTACAGCCAGCTTCCTCTTGCCAGTGTTTGGCACATTCTCCTGTTGCTGTTGTCCACCTGATGTTGGCCAGGAAGTGATGCCCACCCGCTGCTCATGCCATCATTTTCCCTGACATCATGGAGCTTCCCTTCAGTTTGTAAGCCAAAATAAACCCATTCCTCCACGAACTTCTTTTGGTTGGGTTCTTTCTGTGCAGCAGTGAGAAAGCAGACTGAAACAGATTTGGTCCCAGATAGTGGGATCTGTCCTATCTGCTAGAATCCTGATTCTGAGGCTTTTGGCCCTTTGGAAATGATTTGTAGGAGGAATGTAGAAGGATTTGAAATGTCAGCCTAAGAGATGCCTTGCAGTGCTGTAAGTACAGGTTGATAGACCATTCTGGTCAGAGTTGAAAGACCTGAATGCAGTAAGGACTAAGTACTGTGAGGTTTGGCTTACGAGTGTGAGAAAGAACTTTGTGTTGTTGGGGTGAGCTTATGGGGGTTATAGCCAGCTTGCCCTTGCCAGTGCTTGGCACACTCTCCTATTGCTGGTGTCCACCTGATGTTGGCCAGGAAGTGAGGTCCACCTCTGCTCATGCCATCATTTTCCTTGCCATGATGGAGCTTCCCCTAGAGTCCTGTCCTCTCTTCCTATTTCTTCTCTGTCTGGTTCTTTGCCCATATTCCTGGTGCTTACCAGCATTTGCACTCATCTCCAGTTGATCCCAGTTAGAAACTGCACATGAGAGTACCCGTGATGTCTTTCTATGCCTGTGTGACCTCGCATAGAATGCTTTTGTCTAGCTTTTTTTTTTTTGGGGGGGGTATTTCAAGGTAGGGTCTCACTCTAGCCCAGGCTGACCTGGAATTCACTATGAGGGTGGCCTTGAACTCATGGTGATCCTCCTACCTCTGCCTCCCGAGTGCTGGGATTAAAGGCGTGCGCCCATGCCCGGCTTGTCTAGCTTTTATATTTATCCTTTACTCTCATTTTTGCCCCTGGTGAATGACATGTTTAGCAGACTAGAGTCTCAGGTTCTTAAGGCTGTCAAAGACCACCTAGCAGGGTGATGGTTCAGCTGCCTGCAGGGCTCCTTCTAGCCGTTCCTCTTTACCGTCCTTGTCCTGCCAGGGTGTGACATGGTCTCCCTGCTAACTGTCCCCTCTGCTCCTGTGCTGCAGCTGGTCCGGGACAATGCAGACCTGCGCTGTGAGCTGCCCAAGCTGGAGAAGCGGCTGCGGGCCACCGCGGAGCGTGTCAAGGCCCTGGAGAGTGCACTGAAGGAAGCCAAGGAGAATGCCATGCGGGATCGCAAGCGCTACCAGCAGGAGGTGGACCGCATCAAGGAGGCGGTGCGAGCCAAGAACATGGCTAGGAGGGCGCATTCGGCCCAGATTGGTATGTGTGTGTGCCCTCATGAACCTTACTCATCTGAAAGGCAGTGATCGAGCCCCTGGGGCTTGGTCCTTTCAGCACCCTGTGTTCTTCCTGGGAGAATGTGACTCTCAGGTGCTGTTGCCCGCTTCGCCCTGTGTTCTTCAGAGCCGTGTGCTGAGGTCTCTGGCTGTAAATAGTGGTATACTCTTGGACTTGATGAAATATATGAATATTCTCAGCAGGACCCAAAAGTGCCATGTGTTGCGTACCAGGAAGGACCGCCAGGGAGCCCATCCACCCTCAAGATTAGGTTTGGAAATAACCTGGAAAGAGCCAGGCTGGCAACAGTGAGCAAGAGTGTGGTTATAAGTAGGCCAGCTGCCTGGAGTTCCAGCCCCTAGGACTTAGATGGATGCAGGCATTTTGCCTGCGTAGAAATCAGCACTGTACCTACTTGGTCACAGGTGCCTGATTAAAGCCATACTCAGGAATGTTCTCTAGAGAGATTTTTAAAAATTGAAGCATCTGTAATAAAATGTAGCATTACTTCCCATCAGATATTGTACCAATGCGTGAGCTAGCAACTTCGTATTTTCAGTTTTAAAATATCCGAGTTTAGTGATTTATTGAATTTATTGTATTTCTTACCTTTTAAGAATCTACTGAAAACTATGGACTCTCCCCATAAAACCCATCTCCGGTGGAATTCTGCACGGAGATTCAGGGGCTATCCTCGTGAAATCTGTAGGTGTAATGCAGAAAAAACATCCTTTGTTTTGAAATCATTTATTTTTCATATTTAAAATATGGTTCATATGAGTTATGTCTGACCCTAAATTACGTAGCTATCCTGGATTTACTAAGTACACTCCAGAAAGGTCTGATGTAGCTAGTCGTTGGAATTTTGATAAGCATCATGACACTGGTTGTCACCTTCATGACAGTAGGTATAGTTGTCATTCCTGTTCTTTTAGAAGGTAACTGTTCTCTCTCCTTTCTCTCTGATACAGCCAAGCCCATCCGCCCTGGACATTACCCGGCATCATCTCCAACAGCTGTGCACTCCATCCGAGGGGGAGGAGGCGGCTCTTCAAACTCCGCTCATTACCAGAAGTAAATGCAGAGTGAGTTCCTGAGTGCCTGGGGTGCTTTCTCTTTGCCGCAGCTCTGGGGCTTATTTGGAGGTAGAATCTTCTTGCCTCTCCAGACCTCCAGCCCAGGCTTCAGCCACATGCCCGTGAACCTTTAGTAGAGGAGTTCAGCTCTACTCCAGGACAGGTCCTGGGGTCCAGGTGAGCAGAGCCTGGGCCTCACCTCACCTCTATCTACAAAGAGCCTTAAGGTGTTCTGTCCATGCATGGTGGGCTTGGCATGACCCTGCCCAGGCCTGGCCTAATCACATTTAGGAACAGGTAAGGTGTGGTGAGTGTTCTGAGGCTCCCTCTGCAGCTCATATCCAGAAGGTCACATCATGTTTGTCAGCTGCATTTATTTACATAGGGCACACAAGTGGGCGGTGGGTGGCTTTCACTCTCACAAACTGAATATATAGATCCAGGTAATAGTCACATTTTTATACTCACATATCACCTCAGCAAGTGGATTTTTAAAGAAGTGTGTTAATTTAAATTCAGGTGGGGCTAGACCACTTTTTCTTTGAGGTAATGGTCTGTAAGCCTCACTTCTGCAAACTCCATGACCAGTGTTGCTCTACCAGCAAAAAGAAAAGAGCAATATGCTTTAGAGAAGAGACAAAGGGAAGAGCTAAGCCTGTCCTTTGTGACTGAAATAAAGATGTTCCCAATTGGGCTGACGGACAATAAAGGATCAGAAATGTTGGCTAATAAAAACTCTGCCTTGGCATGAGTGCTAGGAGGAGGTCATGAGCATTGTTCCGGATGCTGCAGGGAAGCCAGCCTACAAGGCAGGTGTGCTTGTATCAAGTGAAGCCTTGATGACCAACTAAGGAGGACCCTGAATCCTCATCAGCCTTTTCTAACCAGGGTGTGAGGCCAGAGCCCTCACTCAGGGTTTGATGACAACATTGCTAAGGCCAGCTGAAAGCCTCCAAGAGGATGCTTTGGTAGCTTGAGCCCAGACAACAAGGAACAGACCAGTGACTGATCAGATGAGCAGGAACAGGAAGGGTGGCCAAGGTAGCCCATGCTGGCAGTATGCCTACTGGTATCTGCCAGTGGACCGTACCATGCAGATCCAAGCCCAGTGGACCATGCCACTCAGATCCAAGCCCACTGGACCGTACCACTCAGATCCAAGCACTGCTTCCATGTGGAAATGGAAGTGAAATCAGATGCTAAAGAATTGGTTTCGATTGTGTGTATCAGTATTGAGGCTCAAACCCCAAGAGCAGGTAAGGTCATGTTGAGCAGCTTAGAACAGAGAAGCACCTCAAATTTTGGTGAGGGCCTGGAGTTTAGGAATACAGTCTGTTCTCAGCATGCATGAGCCCCCATGTGTCCCTAGCAACAAAAACAAGAAGTAAATGAAACACAGCCCTAACATAAAGTGAACTTTGGAGGAGGGCAGCATTGTCTAACAGTAGGGGCCAAGTTCCACCAAGAGCTATGGTGACCAAATCCTATTCTCTTCAGCAACTGTGCCTTACATAGGATGGAGGTTTCTTTCTCCTGTAAAGATGTGTGGGGGCTGCCTGAATTGGTCAGAGTCCACAGAGACCCCAGGAGCGAAGTCTCTCCACTCACTGCCCTCGGCAAGTGCTGTCCCTCCTCAGGATGGCCTCATGCTACTGTCATGCCTTCTTTCCACAAGGAGCGCCTCAAGTGGCAAAGCAGCAGTTCTGGATGCATCCACATGATTTAAGTGACCTCAGAAGACCCATGAAAGCTGGGACCTACATCCCTCTGGCCAGATCTGAGGCACATGGCCACATGGGACTCATGGCCAGAGGCAGTCTGCAGGCAGTCTGGGTCCATCAGTGCCTCAAAGAGGAGTTGTATTAGTTAGCTTCTGTGTTGCTGGGACCTACCTGCAGAAATGGCTTAAGAGAGGAAGGGTTAATTTTGGCTCATGGTTTTAGAGTTTCAGTCCATCAGGGAGGCGGACAGCTCAGTTCATGGCAGTGGGAGGAAATAGTGGAAAGTGTTCTGATCATGGTAGACCAGAAAGCAGAGAGGACAGTAGGAACCATGGGTCAGGCATCACCTTCCCAGGACCCATCTTCTAAAGTCTCCACGGCTTCCCCAATAGAAGTCCCAGCTGGGGAATAAGTTTTTAAAGCAAGCCTGTGGGGGACATTTCATATTCAGACTATAACAGCAGCAGTGTTTTATACAGACAAAAGAGTGGATATTAGGATGAATACTTACAAGTCTGCATTTACTGAACACCTACTGTACAGCAGGTGTGAGCCGTGTGCAGGGTGTAGGTTACTCATTTGATGAAAGCACATAGAGCTGTAATGCTTGGCTCCCCGCATACACATCCTTAGTAAATATACTGGCCAGGATTCTTGGGCCCATAAACTGTAATGAACAAGCACTTTCCTCTGGCAAAGGTTCACCATACCCACAGTAGTAGGGTTGCCCTGGGCCTCACTGTGGAGCCTAGGCAAGCCTTGAGCTCACAGCAGTCTTCCTGACCCTCCTGAGGGCTGGGGTTACAAGCAGGAGCTACCATATCTGTCTGCAAACTGAAACTTTCTGTAAGTTATACACAAACAAAGGTTGGTGTTCTTCTCTCACCCATGTGGCGTCTTATTATGCAGAAGACTGAGAGCCAGAACTTCTCAAATGAATGTGACAGTGTATGCCTGTAAGATCAGCATTTGGGATGTGGAAACAGGGGAAGCAAGAGTCCAAGGTCATCCTCAGCTATAGCAAGTTCAAGGCCAGCCTGTGATACAAGATGTGTTGGAGAGTCAGTGGATGAAGCACTGGTGGTGTGAGCATGAGGACCTGAGTTTGAGCGCCCAGAATCCATATAGGAGCCCAGTACAGTGGCAGCTGTTTGTAATCCCAGTGTGTCTGCTATGAGAAGGGAAGTGGAGACAGGAGAAGTTACTGGAAGCTTCCAGGACAGCTAGCCTGATGAACAAGAAGCCCCTTCAAACAAGGTAGAAGGTGTGACTGACACCCAAAGCTGTGTTCTGATCGCCACACAGGTGCCAGGACACATGTGTGTCTGCATGCACACACATGAACATGAACACATGTCTACACCAAGACAAATCATAAATGAAGAAATAAAGAAGCAGAAGCATGGCACGTTGTTTCTTTCCTTATTCAACATGTTTCGAGTGGTTTTGAGTGTTTGACATGAAAGTAGAATGCCTTTAACACATTCTATCCACCAGATCCCCTTTAACACACTCCATCTATCAGATCCCCTTTAGCACACTCTATCCACCAGATCCCCTTTAACACACTTTATCCATCAGATCCCCTTTAACACACTCTGTCCATCAGATCCCCTTTAGCACACTCTATCCATCAGATCCCCTTTAACACACTCTATCCACCAGATCCCTTCTAACACACTCTATTCACAAGATCCCCTTTAACACACTCTATCCATCAGATCCTCTTTAGCACACTCTCTCCATCAGCTCACACTGCACATATCAGTATGATAGTGTAGTTGAAGGCACTGGTGTGGGGCTTTGGGTTTGGGTGTCAAGTCTTCCTCCTCCTTCGAGCTACTTCAACTCAGTCTGTGTCCTCATCTGTTCCCCGGGCAGGCTCTGTTTTCTCATCACTGGTCGAGAGAGGCGTTTAATGAGGTTCTGCTTCTCAGGTGAGCAGGAGAGGTGACCCATAGAAGTTGGTTGATAAATGCTAGCTTATGTTCTTACAGATTAGAAATAGGAAAAAACAGAGATTTTCCTACTCTCGAGCATTTCTGACACCAGCTTTTCCATAAGATTCCAGCAGGTGTTCTCTAATCCAGTTTTGTCCTGACACTGTCTACCCAGAGTGCCCTTTTCCAACTCATGCTGACTACAAGTCCCGAGTAGTGCTGACCTGTTCCTCAGCCCACCCAGCTCGAGCAGGGCTCCTCAGGCGCCCTCAGCTCTTCCCTGACTAGAGCAGCCTGTTGGGTGAACCTGACTGGTAAAGTGCACAGGAGCAATGCACTGGGCAGGTGTGGGTATGCTGCTTCCCCTCCTGGGTGCACCACCTGTTGGGCACTATGTGTGCAGCAACCCAGAAACCCACAGGTACAGGCTTCGATTGTGGCTTCATTATAAGGTTGATTAGATTATTGGTCATTGGCAAACAATTCAACTCTCAGTCCTCTTTCCTGAGGGTAGGGGCTGGAAGGTGGAGCAGGGGCTACAGGTTCCAAAGCTCTCAACATATGGTGGTTCCCCTGACAACCAGTCCATCTAGACATTCCCATCCCACCAGTTTTCAGCCCACAAGAGTCATACATCCTTTAAGGAGGTTTTAGGAGTTGAGCGACCAGGGTACTAGACCAAATATTTACTCATTATAATGTCACAGTCTCCTGTCTTTTTGATTCATATAGTTGCTACAGCATTACTATTAGTCTGTCTCACTGTAGCAGGTTATGACTGAGCATCCTGCATGGTGCTATGAACAGATATCAGGGCCTATACAGTAATATTTGTTTATGTCAGGGTTTAAGGAAGGACTGGGCATTTGCCAATGGACATTAGAGAGAAATAAGACTCAGTGGACCAGAGAATTACAATCAGAAAAGAGGAAATACTAAATCACTCTAAAATAATTGGGAATATGGAATTTTTAGTACTTAGATGAGATCCACGTGACTGTGATATTGTCTCTGCTGAGCTTGGGCCCTCGTCCTAGCTGTTGATGCTCCCAGTCCATTCGCAGCTGGAGTGGCAAGTTCTTACTGGGTGGTCTCTGGGTACTGTTGGGATTTCCTTCTGCATCCCAGGAGCTCAGTCACAAGGATGCCAACAGAGAGGGGAAAAAAAGAACTCACGATCATATTCTCATCAGGTTTAGGTGCAGAGGGGCTGCTAGGGTGAGGACAGCCTCATGCAGCAAGACAAGGACATGTGGTTTGTTAGGCCAGGTGCCTGACTCCTGCCAGCCTCAGTTTCCTTATCTTCCACAGGCACAGAGATTGAGTGGTTGGTGAAAGCCAGGTGGTGGTGACCTAGGGCAGTGACATGTGTACACATGAGGATTTTTATTTTAGGGAGGACACAATGTGGAGGATGTGGATAAGTGTCCTCTGCTGGGTTGGGAAGTGTTGCTCCTGACTGGTTGGCTGAGATGGACAGAGAGGGAAGTGCAGGTGCTGGGCGGTGAGCCTCAGCTAGGGAGAAGCCAGGCTATCAGCTGGGAGGAAAGGGGAGGGACTGCAGGCTTTAGAACAGAGAAGGTATGAAATGGGCTTCTTAGGCAGTGAACAGTGAGCAGTGCATTCATGAAGATACCCAAATCCGAACCCCGCTCCCGGTTCTGAGGGCCCTAGGTATCAGTGTCTCTTGGCATTGCCTTAGCAAACCAGTGGGCTCGTGCTCAAATATGTCCACCAGATGGTGCCAGAGGGCATTGCTGAACCCTCTGCATCTAGACCATTGTTTGCTCAAATTTGGTAAAATACTTGTAAAGCACAAAATTCTCAGAGATTTCCAAAGTTGATTTAACTTAAGTTTTGAATAATATTTATATATTTATGATTATCAAATATATCCCCTGTTCTTACATATCTTATACAACCAGAAAGCCAGAACAAATTTAGAAATTATGTTAAAACAAAACTAAAAATCAAAAATTCAACCACTTCCCTTCACATAACCTAACAACAGACGATGGTTCTCACTGAAAATAAACAGTACAGTGCAGCTGCTGGAGTCTGAAGTGTCCTTCCACGTGTCACAGCGTGACGGTTTTCTCATCCCCTTTGTTAGAACACTGCAGAGTCTGCACACTGTCCTGTCCCTCGTGTTTTATGTCCAGAACAAATCATTTTCTTGCTGAGTGGGTAGGTCCAGGATGGTTAGTCACGAATCACAGCAAATGTGGGCTGGAGAGATGGCTCAGCAGTGAAAGGTGCTTGACTGCAAAGCCTGCCGGTCTAGAGTTCATTTCTCACCTGAGCCAGACATGGGAGGTGATAGCCTTTGTCTGCAGTGGCCAGAGGCCCTGACATGGTCTCTCGCTCTCTTGTGCTTTCTCTCTCTCCCTCCCTTTCTCTCTCTCCCCACACAAATACATAAATAGAAAGCAAGCAAGCAAACGTGACGCTGTAATTCGTGGGAATCCTGGCTACTCGGAGTCAGTTGGGTGATCTAGAATGTGATTGTTAAAGCTTGAGGTTTTTGTGGAAATATGAAAATTTTGTGAAGCGAAGGTCTAGGACGCCTCTTGTGTTGTTGATGAAGACTTCAATATTTTGAGAACTTTACTCCTATCAAAATCCATGCTAAGTTTCCTGAACTAGTGACTGTCACCAAGGAATGGCTGTTCTCTTTAAGTCTTATTTTAAGTCTCTTGTGAAGCGATTTGTTAATTCTCAGTATCAATCACATCTTGAAATTCCTGAACAATCGGATGAAACATACATAGTGAAGTGAAGCTCTGCCAGGTTTTGCCACTCACTGTCCCCCTGCTGCCACAGGAATCGGCCTAAATTCAGGCCCCTGTGACATCTGTGTGTGGGTTCCTGTCAGGATTTTTGACCCGCTTGTTAGGCCCATATACTTGGAATGCACAAATGACTTGTTACCTTTTTTATTTACTTAGTTTTTTGTAAGAAGAGAGAGAGAGAGAAAATGGTCATGCCAGGGCCTCTAGCCACTGCAAACAAACTAGATGCATATTTTGTGCTTCCTCTTTCTTTGTTTCCTTTCTCTCTCTCTCTCTCTCTCTCTCTCTCTCTCTCTCTCTCTCTCTCTCTCTTTCTCTCTTTCTCTCTTGCAGAGTTTCACTGTAGCCCAGGCTGACCTGGAATTTATTCTATAGCCCAGAATGGCCTTGAATTCATGGCCGTCCTACCTCAGCCTCCTGGGTTCTGAGATTGCAGGCATGCAATACCCAGACAGTGTTTTCTAACTTAGCACTTTGCTGGCTCCAAATGCCCCAGCCATTCCACCACACTCTCCTTATAGCTGGAGCCATGAGCTTTGACCTATTGAGGCTGCTGACCCCTCTTATCCAGAGGAAGTTCCCCCTTTCTGTGAACCCCCCACCCTCTGCCTCCACTGCTTTCCTCACTCTAGCACAGGTGGAAAGGACTTTCTAAGCACTTGGCTGCTATTAACTGCAAGCCTTTCCTGTTTGGTCCTCGTCCCCAGAGGGTGCCTGTTCACTGTGCCCTTGTCCGGACTTCTCTGACTCTTTTCTGCTTTTATTTTTCTCTTGACTTTCTGCTTTCTGCTTACTTACACCATTGTTGAGACTTACTTTGACCTTCTCCTGACTTTGACACCTAATAGCAAATAAATAACCATGTGTATTCCCCAGATGTCCACACAGACCTCTGCTCTCAGCAGAAAGGGCTTCCCACACAGATGAAGGGTGTTCAAGAAGCAGCTCTGACTCAGCCCCTGAAATAGTGATTCCAAGAGTCTCACTGACACATGGGGAATCCTTCAGCCCGGTGTGGTCCACCTCTGCAGTAATTACTTTCTTGCTGGGAACAAATACCTGACCAGAAACAGCTCTGAAGGAAAGAGCTTGTTTTGGCTAATGGTTCCAGGGTAGAGTCTATTAGGTGGGGAAGGCGTAAGAGGCCTGCTTGTCCCATTTCTGCAAGGAAGCAGAGAGCAAGCGGTACGTGGGACAGCACTATCAAAGCTCAAAGCTTGTCCCCAGTGACCCACTTCCTCCAGCAAGGTTTCACTTCCTAAAGATTCCACAGCCTTGGAGAAAGCTGAAGGACAAAAAAAAAATGCCTTGGAGCTGGAGAGATGGTTCAGTGGTTAAGGTGCTTGCCTGCAGAGCCTGATGACCCAGGTTTGAGTCCCCAGTACCCACATAAAGCCAGATGCGAAAAGTGGCACATGTGTCTGGAGTTTGCAGGAGCTGGAGACCCAGGTGAACCCATTCTCTCTCTCTCTCTGTTTTCTATCTCTCTCTCTCTCTCTGCTTGCAAGTTAATAAATAAAAATACATTAAAAAAAAAAGTTTCCACAGCCTTCCCAAACAGTGCTACCGGCTGAGGAACAAATGAACCTATGGGAGACATTTCATATTCAACCATAACCTCTAAGTCACCAGACCCATATCTTGCTGTTAGAAAAGCCTAGCAGAAAGCCTGGTGTGGTTGTGCACACTACAGTGAGGGATGAGGATTGCTTAAGTTCAAGGCCATCCTGGGCTACAGCATGCCTTCCAGATTAGTCTGAGCTAGAATGAGACCCTGTCTCAAAACAAAACAGTCCTCACAGAGGGAGCCCTTGGGAAGAGGAAGGCGTTCAGTGGACTGGGCTGAGGGAGGGGCAAGAGAGGTAATAGGAGGGAATGCAGTTGAGTTACAGTATGTGCTTGTGTTGAAATTCTCAAGGAAAAAATATGTAACGAAACTCCAGCCATAGCTGGATCCTCAGTGTCATCGATTGTGCAGAGGACTCTGGGCTTGAGCTGAGTCCCTTGGGTTTGAGTCCAGCTCTACCCCTAGGCAAGTCACTTCGTGCTCTTTACAGTGTGCCAGCACCTACATTCCATAGGGTGCTGGGAGGATGAAGGGCATCAGCGTTCTCTTAAAGCTTAGAGGGCTGGGCACAGACTATGAGACTCAGTGCTAGTCTCATAACCACAGCTCTGGGGGACCAGTCTCCAGCATGCCAAGTAGAGATAGTAATGGTGAAAAGTGGGGGGAGGAGATTTAGTCAGTGTGGCCACATTAGGAAAAGGAGCAAAGTAAGGGGTTCAGTGTCCCCCAAATCTGTCTCTGGGTACTGACATGGGCTTTACATTTCAATACAAGAGAAACTGAGGCAGGGCAGGAGGCAGCCCAAGTCTCCCTGAGCATTGCCCCAAATTCTTAGTGCTTGAGGGGACAAGCTAGTTGTCAGGTGACTACTTCTGTTCTGGGGTGCTGCCCAACCTCAGAAGTGATTGACCTCCAGCGCCAGGTCGTCTGTCCTGTGAGGTTTTGCTCTCCCTAGAATCTAAGGTGACTGAAGGTTGAGGACCATGATGTCCTTCAAGGGGATAAAGGTTGGAGAGAGAAACTGAGTGATGAGCCCAAAACACAGGAGACAGACACAATGTGCAGGCTGAGATGACAGGCTTCCGTCCTGCTTTTAGTCACTTGTGGGCCCTGTGAAGAGTCAAGGCTTTGTAGCACAAGCAGCGCCTGTCTCTCCGTCTAGATGGTTTGGAAATGAACACCCTCCCCACTGCCAGCTTGCCAGCAAGGGGTCTTGGCCTTAGGACCCTTCATCTTCTTTAAAAAGATCAGTGACTTCAAAGGGCTGTAGCATATCTCTATGAATCATAAATTAGCTGAAAGTGTCCAGTTAAATATAATGAGCTTAAGTTACCATAAATTCTATATTTAAGGAATAACTACTTTGTTTCACATTTTTGCAAACCTCTTTGATGTCTACCTTAAAGATAACAGCTGCTTCTGTATTCTGTCTCTTTCGGTATTGCCTTGGTTGAAGTGTGCAAAGAGAAAAGCCATTCTTGTCACGCCAGAGAAGATTATTGGCTGTTGCACAGTGAAGAAGGATATGGTGCGGAGAAGTTAGGGTCCAGACATCACGGGCATCTAGAGATTGAATGAGACATTGTGAATGCAGGGTGTTGGGGGGGAAATCGTAGACAAGCATTTAGCAAAAATGAAATCCTGGGCTGAGGTGACGGCAGCACATGTGTATAATCCCAATGAGCCTGTGGTGAGGTGGGGGCCAAGATAGGAGAATCCCCAGAAGCTCGAAGGCCAGCTTCCTGCCTCAAACAAGGTGCAGGGTGAGCACTCTTGCACACACACACACACACACACACACACACAGTTACACCTTCACAAATACTAATACTACTGTGGTTGGGAGGCTGATCCTCCAAATAGCAGATGGAGTGGAACTGGGGGACAGGGCAGAGGTACTTGCAGGTGGGCAGCACCAGGCAGCAGGATTTTGAAGGAGACTCATGTGACACCCACAGGTTTCTCCCCGGTCTGCTATGCGTGTGTATTGCTCGGTTTCCCGTGTCTCTGACATCAATTCTGACCGTCTCCCCCATTGCGGATCAGAGAGACCAATCTACCTCTAGTCAGCAGCGATAAGTCCAACTGGTAATTCTTATAATGTGGGAATTGGACTGTAGGACGGCAAAGGAAAAGATAAACAAATGCACGATTTGGATTAAGCTTCAATCCATTGCAAGCAATTTCAAAGGCAAAGGGGATTGAAATCTAAATACCTCTTGCAAAACCCTTAGATATCATTAACTTCTTTCTTCAGCCTTCCCCACCCTTTCAAAATAAAGGTGGTTAATTTCCTCCTAAGTCAGGTCACACGTTACCTCTGAATTGCCGCCCTCAGCTTGGCAGAACCTCGGGCAAGTCCACCAGCGGCCCTTTGCCACTAGCAAGTGAGTGACTTTTTTTTGAGGCAGGGTCTCTCACTCTAGCCCAGGCTGACCTGGAACTCAGTCTGTAATTCTAGGCTGGCCTTGAACTCAAGGCCGTCTCTTACCTTAACCTCCCTAGTGCTGAGATGAAAGGTGGGACTGACGTCTGAGCCGTCCAAGAGAAGCTTGACAGCTGAGTCCCCCGGGATAGGATAGGAGCAGGCAGAAATGACTTTCTGTGGGGCTGAGCCATTTGCCTTTAAACTTTATATTTTCCCCATGAATTTATCAGAGGAGATGGATGCCCAAGTAATGGGGAGGGTGCATGGGAGTATCTCAGCTGAATCCATTTTTCTTGGACCTGTTGGCAGACCCAAGAAGACAGGCCCATAAAGATGTGAAACTCGGGGTGAAGAGGGACCATGGCATTGTAGTCTGTGTTGGCTTTTCTCTCAGCAGCTGGTGGGTCACAATCTCCGCTTTCCTTGAGGGAACTAGAGAAAGCAGGTTGGGTTTTCTTTATGGCCCCCCATTTCTTTCAGTTAGTCAAACCTGCTGGTTCTTGCTCATGGTGGGGGGATTTGAATGAAATCTTTAGAAATCGTGTCACTTCATGGTCTGCTGGAGTTATTGAGGCTGTACCACCGCGTTTGTGTGTCTAACGCTTGCTGTGTCAACATGGGTTGCCTTCACTCATAATCCCCCAGTGTAAGGTATGTACCAGCACCTCCCTGCCTCCCGGCAAGCAGGAAGACCATCCCCTCTGCCCAGAGCCATAGTGTTGCTCAGAGAAATGAACTCTTAAATTAGAAGTGAAGTGGGATTTCCGAACTCAGACTCAAAAAGCTTACCTACAGCTCGAAATGGGTTGTAAATGACAACTTCATTACAGGATCCAACAAGAAACACAAGAGCCTATCAGAAAGGCCAAATATTTAACATGCCTTTTCTGCCAACAGTTCGTGTTCTGTGCAACTTGTAGAAACGACAGGAACAGCACAATGTATGGTTGACCAAACGGATGTGGTGGGGTAGCTTGTGGTCATGTCACTGTTGGAGTGAGACACGGTTTCCAAATAAGATACCTGAATATTTACTGTCTGGACATAGGAAGAGTGTATATTATTATTTTTAAAATAAATTATTTGTGTGGGGCTGGGTGGGGTGCACCTGAGCCATGACAAGCAAGTGGGGGTCAGAGGCCAATTTTGAGGTGTCTACACTCCACTTTCTTTAAGACAGGGTCTCTTGCCAGACTGCAAGGAACATTACTAGCTGGCCAGTGAGCTTTGGAGTCCTCTGGCTCTTGTCCCATTGTCGTGGGCAGGCTGGGATGACAGATGCATGTGCCACTTTGGACCCAGTTTAATGTGGGTGCTAGGGAATAGAACCTGGGCCTGCAGGCTTTGCCCCAAACTCCTTTAACTGCTGAGCCATCTCCCCAGCCCTGAGCCATCTCCCCTTAACAAGAATGTTCTGTTCTGTCTTTCCTGACTCATTTCTATTCTGTATTTACCTTTTCTGTTTATATATAATTTATAGAAAATATGTGCCATTGCTTACAGTATTATAAAGAGGAAAATGGAGAACGTCCTCTAGTGGGAACCAGAGACACTGCACTGAGCATTGATCCAGATGGGGAGTTTTTAATACTAAAAGAAAGAGTAGTTGGGTTTTTCTTAGTTTTATTGCCTGTTTCGGCACTTCCATTGGGGACCTGCTCATCAGGTCCCCCACTTCACCCCCTGGAACACTGGGAGCTCTACAGGTGATGCACTGGCAGATTATAGACAGACCAGCCGCCGGCTGCTGGAAGGAATAAATTGAGCACTTCGTTGTCTTCTGGATGTTAAGCTTACTGGAGTTTCTTCAAAAGCAGATACGCCACTCAGGGTGGCCCCTGGTTAGCCCTGGACTGACTCATCTGGGAGCATGTCCAGGGCCACTTGAACCTCTGGGGCTCGTGACTCATGACTCCACATGTCCTTGATCTGGGGTCAGGGCCATGCCTGGGTTACTTAATGAGTGATGTTCTTCATTTTTTCCCCTAGGGACAGGGAAGTACTTTGTGTTACTCTGAATATCTGCCGAATCAGCACTTGCTGACTTTTGGAAGAGAATATTGAGATTGTATCAGGACAAAATACTTGAACTCAGGACATAGGCGTTGTAGTGTCCACTGTGGGAGCCATTAGCCCTGTGAAATGTGGCGGAGTCCCAACTGAGGTGTGTGAAAAATCAGACACCAGACGGCAAACATCTGAGAAAAAGAATGCAAAATTCTCCCAGTGGTAATACCCTAGTGTACAGTAGGTTCTCATATCATATTGATTACATATTGAAATAATATCATTTGAATCGATTGGGCTATATAAGACACACTATCAAAATGAATATTACTTTTCCATTATACCTACTGCAGGCGCAGCAACAAGATTAAACAAGAGGTTCCCATGTGTATTGGACAGCTGTGATCTGAACAGCAAGAAAGTCAAAGTCCAGGTGGATTTCTGCTGCTCTCTTAACTTCTGTGTTCTCTGGTTCTCTTTCAACAGATAAGACTCGGCGTAGCATGACAAGGACGTCATTCACCTCGTTTCTTCATTTCCCTCCTATGCAGTTTCCATTTCCTTTCACACTTGCTTCCCCGCCATCTGCAGTACACCAGTTTTGGGTGTTTTGAGCTGTGTAGAATTTCCATGTGTACAGATGCATACTTGGACCTTCCTCCTTCGGAGCCTGGAAGGAGGCGGTCATGAAAGATGCCTCACTCTCAGAGCCATTACCGCGCCTCGGTGTCCGGCAGCACTCTGCCCACCGGGGCGCCTTGCCTTGACTGTCTGGTTCCTTCCTGTAAAATACACCTTCCTTTATATTTTTAGGGAACAAAAGTGCTGCTATAGGGTTCAAATTTTTCCTTCTGAACACTTTTCCAAAAACAAATGACCCCAGAGAGCATTTTGAAGATCTTGGCCACGTCTTTGGCTCTGTAAAATACACGCTTTCGTATGGCACCTTTAGCAAAGTCAGGTCCCTCAAGGCAGAAAACCAATCTGACGGCAGCAATGTAGAATCCGCTCCTTCACACGCAGCTATGTGAATAGTCATGAAATTCACCTTGGAGCTGCTTGCTCTTGAACCTTGGCGGTTAGTCTCTGCCAGCTCTGCTGGGCTGGACACCTTCTAAAGCTATGAAAATGCTGCAGAGTTTGAATGAGTGGAGACAAGGGTGTGCCCTCCTCGCTTCCTCTTCCGCAAGCCTCCCGGAGCCTCTTCGCCCAGGGAAGGGACCATCTTGTGCTCCAGGAGATACACCACACAAGTCCAGCCTCATGCCAGCAATTGCAGAAGAAATCCCTTGGGGAGGGGAGGTCTTTGACAAAGTTCGTGCCTGGGTAGGAATTAGATGCCATAAATTGGTTCTCACTGTATCCCAGCTCTTCACTGCAAACTGTTCATTTGAATTCTCTTTGTTCTCTTTGGCACCAAATAGGCTTTATCTTCTAGGCACATTTAGAAGATATCAGTATCAATGGATTTTTTTTACATTTAGTTATTCAAATATATGAATCTAAAACTGACTCCATCCAGTTGGACATATGAAGTGGATTGATTTCTAAGTAGTAAAGTTTTCAGAGACACTGTAGAAGATTCTAATAAGTTGATCTTGTGTGCTGCTACTTGTTTTGACAAATTTCCGGGTAAGTCAGTGACAACCCAACCAATTTCGGTTGATATCACCTATCCTGTCGTCACAGAGGCCCAAGAAGTGCAAGCCGACGCTGTCCCCTGCAGCTGTCACCACTGGAAGGAAGTATATGCCAGAGACTTCAGGCTTTCTCATGGCCATGTGGGATGTGGGTAGAAATAGTCCCTAGAGTTTGTGAGTGTGTGTGTGTGTGTGTGTGTGTGTGTGAGTGTGTGTGTGTCCTGTGCACTCTCACGGGTGTGAAGTACTGAGCACTGTGCATTGATGTCCAAACTCTTGTATAAAGTCCCTAACAGCAGCACTGTTTTGACTTAATTTATCTGTTAAGTGTTGCCCTTTGTGTGGTTTTGTTTTACAAGGCGTGAGAAGAGAAATTCTATTGAAATGTTTATTTCGTAAAGATGACAGTTTTGTATTTGTTTAAATGTTTCATCCTGTTTGATTTTGTTGCCAGTTTTTGCCCAGTGTGACTGCTTGGTCACTGTTTGCTGCGTGATCCAAGGGTCCGTGCAGGGTGGGGTTGTAGACTTAGCAGGCAACAACAGTGTGACAGATTTAAACTTGCTATGAAGATGTTTGCTTCTGACTTTGGAAGCTAAAGCATTGGTCTTTCAGAGGAGTGCCAATTAAATAACTGTCATCCTACACCTCGTACGGTCCATTAGGCAACTGGGTTACTTTGTATCTGGAAATTGGACCCAGTTCAGTAATTTTCTTTTCTTGGTTTTCAATAATGTCCATCATAAAATGTATTATTTTAGATTCTTTCCAAAATCATTTTCCCTGGGTACTCTTTTTGTACTTCTGAAGAATTGCTTGGCCTTTTCATGTTTCAAAAGGAAACTCATTTGTAGTTCTGTATGGCTTGATCTCTACAAGCACCTGACAGAAGTCAGTTTACTTTTATTCACAGAGAAAGTTGGCTTTGATGTCTTTTAAAGATAATTCTGCTAGCTGCTGATCAGCCAGTCAGTCCACCTAGCTTCAGTCTTTCCAAGACCTCTCATCTCATTTTCTCATACTGTGAATAAAAGGCAGGGTGATGGTTGGAATGGATTATATAGTATATTCCAGTGTGTCCCCAAATATTACCTTGTTAATTTTGCTATCCGGACAATATACTTTTAGAAGGCCACACTAATGAAAATTTCATTGTTTAAATACTCCCTATATTCTACATGTCAAACCACACTTCTGAACTGCCAATGAAGTGTATGGCAATGTTTTTGGTTGTGTGCTGCTTTTTTGCTGGTGTGTAGGTTTTTTGTGTTTTCTCCTTAGTAATTTACATTTCACATTATTTCTTGAACGTTTGTGATGCTATGGCAGAATAGCCAGAGGGTTTTCCTGCAGGAAGGTGGGTTGCTGAACCAGGGAATGTTGTTTGAGATAGCAAGGTTTATGGTTGGGACCTCTAACACCAAATACATTGGGGAAGTTCCTAGCGAACTTTGCACCCATCTCTTCAAATGCTGTGCTCTTTGCTTTTTTTTGACAGCTCATAGTAAGGAGGCAGAGCCAGAGGAGTTAAAACTTTCCAAGGAAATAGAATTCTGTGGTTAAGAAAATCAGAATTTGTAGAAAATACTGGGATAAATAAAGAAATAATGTTTAGAATGTAGCTCCAAATGACTTGTGCAAGCCCTTAAGTTCAGGTAGGGAAGTGATATTTCTGTTTTAAGACACTACCAAGGCATCCCCAGGACTTGGGGTTGGGGAGATTAATCAGCTCCACTTTCCTCAAGGAACAACAAAAGGGAAATAAAGCTCTGAACAGTTCCCTCTTTGAAAGTGTGTGCTTTAGAAAGGCACTAGGTGGAAGACATACTGGGGAAGTCTGTCGTCATTGTCTCGCCCTGATTATCTTGAGCGAGCTAAAGGAACCACTGTAGTCTACAATTGCTTCACACCACTGACAGTTCTGAGGTTCTAAACACGAATAAGGGCCAGGTAACTGCTGAAGGATGTACCAGTTCATGAAGTCTGCTTGCTTACCTAAAATTGTGTATCAATTTTAAATACTTCCCGTGTGTGCAGATTTAAGGGGAATAGAGCTTTCTGTAGAATTATATATGTCTAGTTTGTAAAGTGTTCTGTGTACTGCAGATGTGTGTTCTCTGGGCTTTATGTATCTGTACAGTAGTTTCATTAAGAACAACTGTGGGCAAACTTGCTTCCGTGACTTGGTGGGGAGAATGGTAGTGTGTGTCAAGTAGTGCCATAGGACATGTCACAAGAGATCTGGAAGTAACCCTCCCCTGGTCCATGGAAAACTTTGATTATCTCCTAGGTTCTACAATGAAGATGTATGGATACTCTGGCAGACTGCATGTTGTATAATTTGAAAAATACTAAAAGTGGACAATAAAATGGAATTAAACTTTGGCTGGTCTGGTTTTCTTTGAGTCATCGCTGGGGCCTTCTACTCAATGTGTCAGGAAGCGTGTGTTGAAATGTGCCATTTTCAGACCTCATCGAAGGTCAAGTGAGTGTCCACTCCAATGTGCTGCAGGGCCGGTCAGCTCTCTCCTTTTTTCCCTTCTTTGCTTAAATATTTACTTAATTTTTTCCCATTGGAAGAGCCATCTTTAAAAAATATAACATTTGGTGTTGGGGAGATAGCTCAGTGGTTAAAGAAGGTACTGGTTTGTAAGCCTGCTGATCCAGATTAAATTTTCCACATAAAGCCAGACATACAAGTGGCAGATATGTGTGTGTGGGGGGGTCTTAGTGCATCATAGTGGGGAAGGCATGGCCGAGAGGCTTATTCGTAGCAGCTGAGCTTGTGGTAGCTGCCCACATCATGGTGGGCCAAGAAGCTGAGAAAGTGGGGTGGCACTGGAGGTGAGCGCAGTCCACGCCTACTGACCACCTACGGCCAGCCAGACCCCACCTTCTAAAGTCTTCACGTAGCTGGGGCCCAAGTGCTCAAAACACAAGCTTAGAGGAGCTGTTTCAGATTCAAATCAGTGCTAATGATGAGAATGAAATTGAATTAAAGATAGTAGAGCTCTATATTAGCTGAATTTCTGAATTCTTTCTTACCCAAGAAAGACGCTTATTTTCACTGCAGGCTGTAGAGCACTGGTCTTCTTCCTCCATTAATCACAGGTGTGACTAATTTGGAAGCTTCTTGTAGAATGGGATGGACTGTGCACTCCCGTTTGCCTACTGGTTCGTGGTATTAAGGCACAGATCTCATGAGAAGACACTGGAGTGTGTGGTCTTTGTGACCAGCCAATGACAGGACACAGGATCATTTGCCTAATACCATTTCATAACAAGGGGACTTCCCTACCTTTGGCTCAATGAGATCATGTGACCATGCATGGCATCAAGTGTGTAAGCCATCTTGGATTTTTCTCTCTCATTTGATTAATGGAGCACGAGAGGCAGGCAGTTGGCCACTATGCTTTAATCTGTTAAAGGTGGAGAGGAAGCTGCGTAATGAGTGGTTCATGAGTGCAATTGAGGGCAGGGTGAGGGTGTGCTTTTATGATCTTTATCCCTCTTTCTAGTGATGACACAACTCGGGAGAAGCAGTTTCTAGAACATTGTTAGAGGTAATTTACGGAGCTAACTCCAGCAGTGTTGGGTGGATGTTCAGTCCTCTCTCACAAAGGCAGATTCCAAAAGTTTGTGACGCTCGGGGATCCCAGAGCAGGGCTGCCAGGAGAGGAGGCCTTTCTCCAGTTCCCCTGCCACTTCCTCTGAGCTGTGTTTGGACTCCAGCATCCGAGGGATAAAGTGAGCTGAAGTTGTGCATGCCAGAGCTGTCACTTGGTGATGTGAGCACGGCAGGTGTAATTCTGGCATTTGTGACAGGCTATGTCTTGTAATTTGTCTTAGGTACATAATACACTGAGCAGATGCAGGGGGTGTGCCTGACACATCAGGTGAAAATGTGGGCCTGTGACAAAAGGCGCCCAGAGCTGTGGGGGTTTTGCTTTTCCCTTGGCATTTGGTGGCTCTTCATCCAATTTGCAAAGAAAACAATTTCTTCGTGGTTAGTTGGGCTCAAAATCCTTTTAAAAGCACAGGTAACTTCTGCTGGTGGCCTCCACTGGCCTGAATGACAAAGGCTGGAAGTTTCTGTTTGCTCTTCTTGTCCTGTGTAAAGGGTGTTTTATTTTAGCTCCAGGTGGCCTCCTCTCCCCTTCTAGCACTTTCCAAACCCTTCCCCTTCTCCTTGATCAGACTGAGTGATTCAAATAGTACAGTTCTTCAAGAAGATGTACCTGTAGCCAAATGTTATTCCTACCAAATGTGTAGATTAGAGAAATTGACAAACTTGTTCTGGATGACGCGACAGCATCAGAAACTTGAAGTGCACAAAGTAGTCAATTAATAGGAGAGACTATTCTGGCAGTGTGCCAGACACTGCTTCAAGTGTTTTACATGCATTAATCCATCTAATCCTTCTAATAGCCCCACGAGGTAGGCACCACTATCTCCCTTTCACAGGTGAGGAAAGGGCAGAGAGTTTGCCCAAGGTCTCACAGGGGCGAGAAGAGGAGCCAGGACCAAGGATCTGTTACTGAGGTTTGTGTGCTCAGTAGCTAGCAAAATTGAGAATAGTGATCATATATTTGCATATATGCATATATAAATATATACAAGTTAACATACAGTGATAACCAACAGCCAAATTCAAAAATCTTTTTGTAAAAAAGCTTATACGAACCTCGAAACTTTCGTAACTTTTTTTCATAGGAAAATCTCTTTAAAGCAGTCTAAGCCTAGGAGAATGGCATGGAAGGAGGATGCCAGCCAGCAGGGGCACCTGGTGACACTGAATTGGGCTTCTGAAGGAAGGCTGGGCTCCAGCAGCACCCTTATCCTTGTTGGAATACTGTTCATACACAACACAGACATGCAGTGCCAGTTTGCCAACTGTGTGTGTGTAAGAATTTAACATGATGCTTTTCAGACATTACTAGTCTTTGTATATATATATATGTGTGTGTGTGTGTGTGTGTGTGTGTGTGTGTGTGTAATGTCAGAGCAGTCAGCTCTCGTCCCCTGTCCACAGGCTCTTGGAGGTCTGGTGGTGCTGGATGGGCCTTCCCACGTCTCTCATCCCTCATCCTCCATCCCCAGGGATGTGTAATGTGGAGACTGCTCGAGCATCCCCGCTGAGAAAGCTGCGCAGATCCCACCTCCTGCCTTGTCTTAATGATTAATAGCATTTCATTTTAAAGCTTAAGTTTTAGAAAAAGCAAACATGCCAATCATACCACACATGTGTGTGCAAGTCCAGCTACAGGAAAGGGTGGTAACCAAAGTGGGGCTCCCTTCCAAGCTCTCTGCTTTACCTGAGCCTCTCCTGGGGGAGTGTGAGGGACCAGTTTCCTGCAGACTGTGCCTGCCTACAGCCCCAGCTCCCAGCCCTAGTGACCTTGCTGCCCTGCAGCGCCCTCTGCTGGGATGTGCGTGCAGCAAGATATCCTGGAGTATAGGTCTTGAAGGTAACTGATCCCAGAGAGATGATTCCATAAGAGAAAGGACAGTAAACTTGGCCTTGGACTTACCTCTCAGCTTCTGATGGACCAGCTAAGAGATCATGATCAATTTGTTTACCTTTGCAGAGACTCAAAGACCTCATCTCCAAACTCAATGGATGGAGATCTAACTCACTGCCCTCCATATATTTCACAGTGTCGTGGGGATCAAATAATCCATAGGTAAGCATTTCATCATGCACAACTCAAATAGAATCGAATATTATCAATCCTAGGAGAAGGCGTTTTCACCTTGAACTCCATATGTTGCCTTCTACTTCACACCGCCAATACTTAAAGAAGAAAAGACTTGGAAGGGGGCGTTGAGAACCAGCCTCTGTCCAGTGAGATAAAATTTCTTTGTTGCCTTCTCTACGTGTCTTTCTTGTATTCTCTTATTCAGCTGGGGGATAGAACAGTGTCACAGGCTGGAGAGCTGTAACTGCATTTACTTTTCACCATTCAGAGGGCTGGAATTCCAAGATCAGAATGCCAGCATGGTTGGGATCCAGTGAAGGTCTTTTCCAAGATGCATACTTCTGATTACTCATAGTGTCCTCATATATGGAAGAGAAAGTGCTCTAGTCACCGTCCCACAGGCTGCAGCTCCAGAGACCATCAACACTGGGATTGGGATTTCAGCATGTGAGTTGGGAGGACACACACTCTGTTGCACCCTCCTCTTCCTCTCCACTTTGTTTCCCTACAGAGGAAGAGCAGCTATTAGCAGCTGCATGCACTGAGCACTTGCCATGCCCTGTGACTAACAGCACTGAGGAGGCTTTCAGGCTACTGCTGTGCCTTGAAGCTTTTCATACCAGAGGCTTGTCAGGATTGATTCCTGACCTTGAATCATGAGTCAAGTCCATGTGTTTTCCCATGTGTGGAAAGAAGCCTGGTAATCAGTTAATGCTGAGATAAAATCCCAGAAGGATCTTTGTAGGAGTTTAGCAAGTTCCCCAAAGGGAGATTAAAGATGCTTCTGAGTCATTTAGGCGAGCTGTATCCAAAGCACACTCAGCTTTTAACAGCATCTGGATACAGATGTTTTCTGTAGCAAGACCTGGTATCTGAGACCCACTAGCTCCACAGACAAGAGACAGCTGTCCTGTCCCCTGCCTGTGGTCTTGCTGTGTGCATAAGCATGGAATGTCTGTGACCACAGTCCCTACATTCATCGTCTCCCTCCAGACTGGAAAGGTATGAGAAACCACAGATCCAAGGCAGTGAAGGAAATTGTCTACATAACATTGTTAGTTTTGATCTCAGAGCTCAGGTTCCTTCTGTTATACCTGTCTACTTGTCTATCTCAAAGGTACAGGTTGGGAGTGCCCAATTTCCCCTATTCATTGTAAATAAAAAGCAGCTTTCATTTTATTAAATTGGGGTGTTCTTAAAGAGTATATCGCCAAATACATAGAGAAGATGACACAGTGCCTAAAGGTGCTTGCCTGCAAAGCCTGCTGGCCTGGGTTTGGTTCCCCAGTATACTCACATAGAGACAGATGCTCAAAGTGGTGCATGCATCTGGACTTCTCTCTCTCTCTCTCCCTCTCTCTTCTCATAAGTAAATAAATAATAGGAAAGAATCATGGCATAGACTAGACAGGCACATACAGAATTATCGGGTTCTACACAGTAAGGTCAAATGACTCAGCTCCATGCATTTGGACAGCAGAGTCCAGGCCCAGAACACCCCCTCCACTTAGGGTTTGTTCTGTCCTGCCACATCAACCCTGGGCAAATGAAGATAAAAGCTGCAATGGCAGTGCCAAAGGTTACCACATTGGAAGCCTTTCTGACATGATTAGTTGCATCTGATATTGCTAGTCATCATGGAAATGTTTTGACATTTGTCATTGGTATACTGTGTGCCAGGGATCCTCTGACTAAGAGTGGACTGTGACAGTTTAAAGAGTGGCATTCTAGTAGTCCCTCCTCCTTTCTCTGTGAACCAGATGTCTCAAATCTGTGACAGAACACTGGTACCATGTCTGGCTCACAGTAATCACCAGTGCTGCGTGGCATTCTGGAATAGTTTCTGAAGAACAGACAAGAAGTCTTTCATTCTCCCTGGACACAGGTGAAGAACCAGGCACGTGGAGTTAGATGAGCTGCCCAGCAGGACAGAGTTAGGACGCGGTGGGTCTGGTGGGCTGAACTTTCTCAGGGCTGCTGAGAGGCACAGGGGAGACTGAGTTCCCCCATGCAACATTCCCAGATCCAGAGCTCAGTCCCAGTCATACAAGAACAGGGAAATCTGCATGTGACAAACTCAAAAGCAAACTCAGCAAAAGCAGTAACACTCGTTCTCTTCAACAAACACTTAAACACCTATCTAATGTTGAACAGAGCTGAGGGCAGGCGGCAAGGAATAAGACCAGAGAGTTTTCATATCATTAGAGCAAACTGAATGAGATTAACAACCCCTTTTAAAATAATTTATAGCATTTGAGTGTTGTGAAGAAATTAACCAGGGTGCTGCAAGACTTTTGGCTCGGTGGTCAGGAAGACACTATGAATGAAGGAGCCAGCTGTTATAAACAGAAGGGTCGCAGGTACAAGAGTCCTGAGGAAGGAGGCTGCCTTCGGACTCCCATTTTATATAAAAAGGACAATAAGTATGTTTTGGCTGGGCATGGTGGCATATGCCTTTAATCTAGCACTTGGGAGGTAGAGGTTGGAGGATCATCATGAGTTCAAGGCCACCCTGAGACAACATCGTGAATTCCAGGTCAGCCTGGGCTACAGTGAGACCCTACCTAAAAAACAAAACGAAGCAAAAAAAACTATGAAGCAAGGCTAGGGTCAGGTGATTCTGGATAGCTCAGTGGTTAGGTGTGCTTTCCTGTGCAAGCAAGAGGGCCTGAGGAGGCCTGAGACTGACCACGTTCAAATCTCCAGATCGCACAGAAACAGCTGGGTATGGCCATGTGTGCCTATAACCTCAGTCTGCAGGGGAGCAGATCAGACACACTTGACGGAGCCCTTCAAGCTCTGGAGAGAAGGAGAGAGAGGGAGGGGGGTTGAAAACAAAACCAGGCAGAAGAACAATAAAACAGGACACTTGCATTCTACTTGGAACACTGTGAGGACACACACACAGAGACAAGCATACAGCACACACACAAGCAGAAAAAAATGTAATAAGTAAACTGAAATTCAAGAATTTCTTTCCTGGATTTAGAAGTTCACAATGGGAGCTGGTGTGGTAGCTCCATGTTATGTGAAGCCCATGGTTTGATCCCCAGTACTTCAAAATAAATGATAAATAAAACACAGAACATGAATGTATTTGGATATTTTTGCAGCCAACGCTTTTGGGAACAGACCCTAAGTTGGTGCTTGCTCTGAAGCCAAGTAAAAGACGGTAAGTATGTTCCCAGATGGGGTGACCCTCAGTACCCCCATGAGAATAGGGAGGAAGGCCAAGGGACAAATGCAGAAAAGCTGGCTTGCTAGCCGGCCTCAGTGGGACCACCCTCAGCTTTTAAAAGTCTTCTCAGGGATAAGGAGCTGCAGTGCAGAGCCTTGAAAATTCTGCTTGCTGGCCTGCTACGTGAGGTGTATGCCCAAAAGCTTTGGGAAGGTTATTTCAACTTTTTGCTACATTAGGACTTGGTGAACATCAAAAGCCAGAAGAGACACATACATCCTTGGATGCCCTTGGTACACGTGAAGTTTCACAATCAGTAAGAAGCGACTCTGGATTGTTGTCTGATCGCTCTGGGCTGACATTTCAGATGCCCCTGAAACATCACTTTGATAACCCCTCTCGCTGCAGTGCCTGCCTGCCCTGTTCTCAGGTCAGAGCCAACTCCTGTCCAGAAAGAAGCAGTTCCCCTGTGGGGCTCACAAGATGCCATGACACTAGCTGAAATCCCCAGGCCAGTGTCTAATCAACATGGGGTCTTAGGAAGTGGCACCTGTTTAAATTTTGGTAGCATGTCATTTGAATGTGTTAGCTGAATAGCCTCAGTTCTCCAGATGCTAATGTGATTAGGGGTGTGTGTGTGTGTGTGTGTGTGTGTGTGTGTGTGTGTGTGTGTGTGTGTGTGTGTAAAGCCCCTTCCAGAAAGGCACTTTTAAAATCAAAAGGGCTAACATGGATGTGGTCAGACCTAAGAGAAGCCTGGCCTTAAGTGTGTTCCTATGCATAGGGACTGAGTGATAGGACACTGGCCATGTTCAGGAGGGGTGGAGTTTCTTCCAGGGAAGGATGCTCCTTGGCAGATGTGTGTCCACCTGTCCTGGCCTCTGGGCCTGCTTCCTTGCCTTGTGAAATGCAAGGGCTTCCCAGGCTTGCTTGTAAGCAAGAAGCACTGGAGAGCTTATTCAGAAACCAGTCTTCTCTGAGCCAAAATTTCCAGTGGCCTGGGCAGTGTCCTGAGCAGGCACCTGGGGTGATCACCTCCTCAAGGATGTTTGGGAACCGTGGCTGTACTACATGGTCTCAGAGTCTTCCCACTCCAAACCTTTGGCTAGGACTGGATGCCAGGGACTCCTAACTGTTCTTGAGACCTTGACTCTGCCAACCCAAGGACAGTGGTGGATGGTCTGTTTGGGGAAAATGTGTGGAGGCAAAAACACTGAATATGATTGCAGGGTCTGTCGATCTGGGATGAGAATTCTTAGGTCAACTCCCAGAAGAGAGTGTAAGCGTTTGCAACATTGCCTGGCACACAATAGCCACTCACTTGTGATCAGTTATTATTCAATTTCATATCTCCCAGCCTTTCTATGACATGCTGGTTGTAGTTCATTTTATAAAAGAGGAAGTGAGGCACAGGGAGTTGAAGAGACAGAGAGCAGGGTCTGGAAGTTAAATCCTGCATTGCCTACTAAAGATGTTATCAGCTTTATTTACCTGAATTTATGACTATTTCTGACCCTAATCTTCCTTTTGCCCTACACTACTCCCATGTTAATTATAATTAATTGAGAGGCTTGCATTTCTCTAGAGTGTCAAATACATTGTGTCAATAAAAAGGTACACAGAAATGCTGTAAAACATTAATGTACATATTACGTCATAAGTAAATTTAAGAAAAATTAAGACGGTAAATCTATCCTGACACATTTTAAAGATCTTCTCCCTATTTGGTTATATTCTCTTTTATTATACTACCAGGTAGAGAAGAAACTGAAGATTTCCCAGTTCAATTACCATTTTCCTTAGCACCAGGGGGAACAGTAACAAACAGCAATTTTCAAGAATTCATTAGTCAACCCTAGAGTCTTTGGCAGTCAGCAGTGGTTTGGTCCCTGCATCCAGCTCTTCAAAGCCCAGGTGGCAGAAGTGGGTTCTCCTTGCACTAGCAGCTGAGCCACATCAATCACTGCCATTTACCTACCAAGGGCTTGCCTTTGCTAACGGATTGCTCCACCTCAGAACAGCAGCAGACATTCACATTTCAGTTGCCTCTATCCTATAAAGAACCTCAGGCAGAAGTGTCTGGTTTTGTGGCTTTAGATTTTCTAAGAGGGAGAAATGCACCATCAAGGAGCATGCTAGATGGAGGGGAGAGAGTGGAGAGGAAAGAAGGCAGAACGTGTACCTTCGGGAAGGTTCTGGGTAGCATCACTTACAAGGCTGGCCCAGCCAGGATCACACACACAGCAGGGCATCCTAAATCACAGGGGATCACACGCTCCACTGACTGAAACCAACAGGTATAAATACAAAGGGCTGGGCCCATTCCTCCTGGGTGAGACCCTGAGCCGCTTCTTTGTTCTGTCCCTTCTGGCACAAGTGGCTAAGCTCGAGGCAGGCTCTTACCACAGCCCCACCCTGGGACACCAGTTTTCCCACCACCAGGCAGAGAGCAGCAGCTGTGGCTGGGCACACCTAGTTGGGCATTTTTTCCCCAGGATATCCTTGTCTATTGTGAGAGGCTGGCTGGCCAGGGGACACTCTAAAAGGGCTCCAGGCCCTGACAGTGTTGAGTCTGTTGTCAGGGGGTGGGGTACAGCAGGCCACCTGGCAGAGTGCCTTCAATTTTGGCCTTGGAGGTTTAGTGTGTAGTCACAGAAGTGTGCTGACACAGTCACGGGGAAGATGTGCTCTGCACAACTCAAGTTGTACGGTGTTTCCAATGCATTTGGACTTTCTTCCCCAGGAGTCCATCAATGAATTGAGTGTGTGAGTGGAAGCATCACAGGTCAATCTTGTGTGTTAAACGGGACACTAAAACCACTCTGGTCTCAAAGTGCTCAGGGACCTCAGCAAATGCTCCTAGTTTAGGTCTGCTTGACCTGCAAAGCCCATGCATGTCTCAGCTGTGGACCAAACCCATGCCCAATTTTTGCAGATCTACCCCCAGCCACAGGCTCTACCAGCACCCCAGGGTTCCAGGCCACTCTGTTCTCTTTGGGGATGCTCCCTCCAGGGACCTCAGGCTTCACTCGGCAGTCTCCTGTGGGGTGGGTCTTAAATCAGTTTTTCAAACGCTAGACTGTGTTCTCAACTGGCTCGAGTCTGACAGAACTGGGTTCTATTTCAGTTTCTCTGCCACTAACATTAGGTGGCCTAGGAGTGTAGACTTCTCAAACCAGGTGGTAGTGCTGGATGGAGGTGGGAGCTGACCAAACAGGAAAGTCCTAATGGGCTCAGGGCTCTCAAATGCTAAGGTGGAGTGATGTAGAGTTTGTCTAGCTGGGGGAACACAAAGGCCAAGCTCACAAGACTGCGTGTCCATCAGTGACTAGGGAAAGTTAGACTTCCATACAAGAGTGAGCGCCTCCACTATGAAATCGTTTCCAGCACGCTGCTCGTATTTGAAGTCATTTGAGGGGTGGGCAGAGTGTGGATGGGTTAGGATGGGACGGTCCAAAGGACCTGAGTTCTGGTTCTGAATTCGCTCTGCTGAACTCTGCTTCTTCACCCCTCTCCGTTTCTGCATCCCACAAACCAAGGGGCGCGGGGTCACTCTTGCAGCTCTGTGGGTCTGTGACATTTTCCCAGCGGTAGGACAGCTCCTCGTCTGCTCCACTGCACCGATCGTCCCCATAGCCAGGTCTCCCTCCACCAGGCACCGGATCCCTGCGGAACCCCGCGGAGCCGGGACCCGGGGCCCGGGGCTGCTCCCGGGCGGGCGGGCGGGCGGGCGGGGCTCACCTGTCCCGCGGTCCCCTCCCGGGCGCCCCAGGTGGCTCGGGGCGGGGAGGCATCGCGCCCCGCCCCGCCCCGCGCGGCCGCAGCCAACGCCAGCCCCGAGCGGGCGGGCGGACGCTCTCGCCGCGGGAGCCGGAGCCCGAGCCCAGCAGGCGCCCCGAGGTCCGGCGGGTCCGGAGCGCGCAGGTGAGCGGGAGCCGGCGGGCCGGCTGGGGACCGGGTGGCCGCGGGGCTGCGGGCCGGCGCCGGGGCCGCGTGGCTGCGGCGGGCACCGCACTGCGCTCCGCCTGGCGCCGCGCCCGCGGGAGCCGGGAGCTCGCGGAGCCGCTGCGGACCGATCGGGGCGGCGCAGCTGCCAACATCTGGACGGGCCCGGAGCTGGGGGCGGGGGCAGGGCGGAGTTGTGCAGGTCTCCAAGTGCCCTGGACGCGCGGGCCGGTGACTTCCGTGGCTCGGAGGCGACGGCAGAGGCTGGGGGACCGAGCGCGGTCCCAGGCCGGCCTGTGGCCAAGTGGCAGCCGGCTCCCGCCGCGCCCTCTGCGGCGCTCCACGGGGACTTTAGCTATGGGATAACCCACGAGGGGGACGGAGGGGGGTGGTGACCCCAGCTTCGGGAGCGCTGGGGCGGCTCTCACTCCCGTCTCTGTGCCCTGAGCACTGTGGCTGGCCAAGACGTGCCTTCCCTGTCCCCCACCATCCAGTGCCTGGCGATCCAAGTAATAAAACAAGTCTAGAATGGTGTTTAAATTTCAGTTAACTCACTCTGTGACCTTGCAAGTTATAAAGTTCGCCAAGCCTCAAATTTCTCAAAGGGAAAACAGGTATTACATTCATCACGATGGCTGTACGTTGTATTATGTCCATAATGTATCTAGCACACTGTTGAAGGTTTTCTCCAAGGTCCTTCCTCATGTGTTAACATGTTAACACTATATGTCCCCAGAGCTCCCTGCATCTTTATATATATTGGTTTTTCCAGGTAGGGTTTTACTCTAGCCCTGGCTGACCTGGAATTCAATGTGTTCTACTCTGCCTCCAGAGTGCTGGGATTAAAGACATGCACCACCACGCCCAGCTCCCTGAATCTTTTTGAATGGAAGGGAGATGCCAGAGGAACGTGGGCAGAGGTGCTGTGTCTGTGTGTCTGAGATCAAAAGGGGGAGTGCCAGGCTCCTCTTTGTTAGGATTCTTTTCTTTGGATGGGGTTTGGTGACTGGGCCTCTGAAGTGAAAAGGCTGAGCATGTTAGCTCCCAGTGTATCTACATCCCAGCGCTCAGTGAACTTCCAGGACTTCTCACCCATGTGCATCTTAGCTGTTTTTCCTCCTGTGTTCACTAAGTGAACTAAGATAAGATCCCTTATCTTTAGGCCTAGGTGGGCAGGGAGTCAGAGAGGCAGGAAAGAGAGGGATATGAAGAGATCTTCCATGTTCCATCCTTCAGCACTACTTACCGGTGCACTGGACCACTAGACCTCAGCTGGACTAAGTCATCTCAGTGGGCAGGGAGTGAGCTTCCACAACAGGAATGAGCACGTGTCACCCAGGTGCCAACAGCACCTGGGAAGGTTAGCTCAGCCACCAGCCCCGTCTATATGCAGCAGATTCAGTGATGGTCCCAAGAAGTTTCCGTTTCAGACAGACGAAAACAGCAGGGAGTACTGGCCTATCTCTGCCTTATTCACAGACACCAAGAAAGGTCTGGAGTAGAGTGTGGGGCAGCCTGGGGGCTAGTTTGCTCCTGAAGTCTTCAAGGGATGGGAGGCATCTTTCACTTACTGCTTTGTCACTTGTTCATTCAAATATTCAACATTTTGCAGAAATCCAGCATGTGACAGGTTATGGGGCTGTTTGTCTCAAAGTGTCCTAGGGAGATTGCATTTTGACTGTAAGTTAGAGATGAATACACTACAGAGGAGAAGCAGCAAAGCCCTGTGCAGGCCACAGGGCAGACACTTTAATTCCTTAGGCTACATTACCGTCTCCCTCAGTGTCAGGTAGTATGAGGGTCAAAGTGGTCACAGCTCTTCTTTGACTTCTAGGAACATTCTCTTGATTTTCCCTTCTTTCCTTGGGGTGACTAAAACTCTCTCTTGCCTTCACAAGAGAACATCCACAGCAGAGGGAAGGACAGGGTCTGCTTCACAGTCTTCCTTTGGGTAAGAAAGAAAATTCCCCTCACAGATTAAGAGATTCCTATAGTATTAGCCATGTGTTGTTGTTCCTAAACCAGTCCCTGGCAGAAGAGAGATGGTTCTGATAACTTTGGCCACATAGTCCTCTGGAATTGGGGTATGGGCACAGTTTTCCCGAGACCCGTATCTCAGCATAGAACTCTGTTAGCAAGGATGAAGGCCACAACTGTGCTGTCAGGTAGGCACGCAGACATGTCTCGTGCAGGATGAATGGATGGCCTAGATGGCCATGGTCAAGTACAAGGAGAAAAGTATCGGGTGGACCAAGGGGAGGAGGGAGCTGAGGTTGGTAGTGCAAATAAAAACAGGCACACCCACTGTGGGTGTCGCTGAGTCTAGGTCCCAGTCCTCAAAGGGCTTATATTTGAAACTGGGATGGTTTTCTCTGCTTTCCACATGCCCCTTAGGGTGAGCCACAGTTTCCCATGTCATCTAGTGAGTGACAGCTCAGTCTGGTAGCAATTCTCCACGGGTGGATTGGGAAGAGCTCTAGGAGGGTCATGTGTCGTTGAAATTTCCCAAGTGATGCTGCTGACCTGCTTCCACCCATGCCCAGCGCCTCCCATTGCTCTGAGAGTACACAGTTATGGCTCTGCGTCAGCAGTGTTACCTGCCTTCAAAGCAACCGGCTGTGGCTTGGTGAGGATGTACTTAGTGGTAGATTCTGGACTAGGGTGTCTTCCTGATACTGAGGTCAGTGGTTGGCTGTGTCAGGGGCTTTGTAAGGAAGAAGCCTCCACTGTGTGTTATTTTAAGTCATTTATTTAGCTGGTGGCCGCTGCTCAATTTCCATTTGACATGGTGGACTTTAGGTGTTTGGCTGAGAAAGGAGGCATTCCCGTGGGCCTCTGCCCTCAATACCTAGCTAGCACAGTAGTTGGCAGAAAGGTTTGGTCTCTAATCCTGGAAGAAAGAGGCAGGGGAAGGCAGCTTATCTGTTTTCATTGGCAGAACAGCCTGGGCTGTTCGGGATCACTGAGATGATATGAAGAGGTAAAGATACAAGCCTTGGGCAGCCATTCATTCCACAGAAAGCTGCTGAGCACCTGCTGTGTGTCAGACACTGTTGGAGGTACAGGGGCTACAGATGTAGCAACAGACTCCCTCCTCTACTAGAGGAAGAAGGCATAACTATATTTTTGCTAACATCTCAGGCTGAGAAGTATTGTAAAAGAAAATGAGACAGGTTGAGAAGAGTGTTGGGGTGGAGAGATGGCTCAGTGGTTAAAGAATTGGCTTGCAAAGCCTGAACAGCCCAGGTTCAATTCCCTAGAACCCACATAAAGCCTGCGGCACAAACAAGCACATTTTTCTGGAGCTTGTTTGCAGTGGCAGGAGGCCCTGGCACACCCATTCTCATTCTCTCTCGTCCGCATCTTTTTATTTCAAATAAATATTGAATATTGAAAAAGAGGAGTGTTGTTAGTATGAGCTAGTCATTGTCCTGGAATTTTCTCTCTTGTTTCCAGAAGAGAAATATGACTTGAGTAAGTGTGGTTTTGAGAAATAAAAGACAGATGTTCACTTAGAAGTGGCTCAGATATTGAATAAATTATGGGATTTCTTTCACACAGAATTTCTTCCTTTGTTTGTTATACCTTACATTGTTCCTGAAATGACTCACAGAAACACAGTACCAGGTGATGGGAAATAAGTGAAGAAATATGAGCAAAGGGAAGTAGGGTTATTGCTTTCATCACTTTGCTCCATCATTGTTTAGTTTTGGAAGTAGGAGAAAGAGGAAGTATGGTGATTAAAATACGCTCATTCATCCTCAGGGCCCATTACTTTAAACACTGATAAAATAAATTTTGATGCCTTAGAAAACTATGTGTTCTGGTGTTTAAGAAATCACTTTAATTTGATAGGAAAAGTGTCTCTTTTTTTTAAAAATATATATTTATTGTCCATAATGAGTTACATTATTTAGTGGGCAAACAATGCACTGTTATCCCGAATTCCCCAATTTCCCCCCCCCATCCCTGATCAGTTGGATATCCTCCTCCGTGGGCTGTCTGTATTAGTCCTTGTGGGGAAAAGTGTCTCTTTACTAAGGATTTATATAAAAATTTATCTCTGAAGTTCAAAGAAAACTACTGCGTTTTTGGTCAATACAATGTACATGAAAGGTTGATAGATTTTAAATTTAATAATTTCAAGGCCACATAATATGGTATAAGTGAAAATTGGCGAAAGGTGTTTGGTTATGTGAGTAGAAAAATATACAAATCCAAATAAATTTATAATATAAGGAATATGTCATAGAAGTGATGTTGATTGGTTATTTTTTATTAGGTTGTTTTATTATTGAGTTTTGCAAGTTCTGTAATCTTGATATGTCTTTTATCAATGTTGTATTGGCTAATACTTCTAGTCTATACTTTATGGTGTCCTTCCCCTTCATTTATGCTTCTGAGAGCAAACTTTAAAAACAAAATGGATCATGCTTAGTTATGTTTAAGAATTCTTTGGGGCTGGAGAGATGGCTTAGCAGTTATGGCTTTGGCCTGCAATGCCTTAATGACCTGGGAAACCAGGGTTTGATTCCCCAGTACCCATGTTTAAAGCTGGATGCACAAAGTGCCACATACATCTGGAGTTCTTTTGCAGTGGCTAGAGGCCCGGGTGCACCCATTCTCATTCTCTTTATCTTCTTATAGTTTTTTTTTTTCCTCAGGTAGGGTTTATAGCCCAGGCTTACCTGGAATTAACTATGTATTCTCAGATAGCCTTGAACTAATGGCGATCCTCCTACTTCTGCCTCCCAAATGCTGGCTCTGTAGGTATGCACCACCCCACTGGTCTCTCTCTATCCTTATAAATAAAATTTTAAAAATTCTTAATACTCAAGAGGCAGAGGCAAAAGGACTTCAATGTCAGCCTAACAAAGCAAAATTCAAAATAAGACAAAAAAATTATGGTTCATTCAAAAGCCTTGTCCATGTTTTCTTCTATAAATTTCATCAATTACATTTTACACTTAGGTCTATGATAAATTCTCAGTTAATTTTTGAGTTAGATGTGAAGAATGGGTCAAGGACATTTTTCTTTTATTTTTTTGTCATGTGGAAGTCCAATGATTTTAGTATAAGTTGTTGAAAAGACTATCATTTCTGAAATGAATTGTTTTGGTGCTTAAAAAAAATCAATTAGCCATAAGTTTAAAAATTGATAGAACCCTTGATTCTGTTCAGCTGACCTGTTAGCCTGCTGTGTGTAAATACTGCAGTATCTTGATTACTGGACAAGTGTGTCTTCTCGTGCATTTTAAAAGTAGATAGTCTTAAGTTCAAGGTTGATGTTTTTCACAATTGTTCTGGGCTCCTTCGTGTTTTCATATGAGTGGTAGAATCAGCTTGTCAACATCTATAAAAAATTTTACTGGATTGTCTTTAATTTAGGATTACTGTCATTTTTATATTATTTTAGTCCTCCAGTCCATGAATATAGTATATCGCTCCACTAATATAAATTGTCTTTGATTTCTTCCATCATAATTGTTGTAGCTTTAAAGAAAACGATCTTGCACATGTATGTTTTGCTGTATTTATTCTTTAAGTATTT
>PVHP010001615.1:0-103515 GCA_004024765.1 Zapus hudsonius
TTTTTTTCCCCCTGAGGTAGGGTCTCACTCTAGTCCAGGCTGACCTAGAATTCACCATGTAGTCTCAGGTTGGCCTTGAACTCAACAGCAATCCTCCTACCACTGCCTCCCAAGTGCTGGGATTAAAGGCATTTGCTGCCACACCCAGGTTTTGTTGTTCTTTATATGTGTATTGACAAGGTTCCTAATAAATTTATTTTTTCAAACAGAAATGAAGAACACTTAATGATACACCTGATCTTTTAATTTTGTCCAAACAATAGAACAGAAGACTTAACAGTGGGGATTGGGCCCAGGAGCACAGGTTCCTGTTGATTTAGAGCTGTAGCTTGGGGTTCGTAATCCTTGGAGACCCAGTGACTGGAATGCCAGCAAAGGTAGGAAACAACGTCACTGGGCTGCATTGTAGCTGGAGGAGATGGAGATGGAGATGGAAAGCTCTTAGCACAAATGCTTTTGTTCATCTCCAGGGTTTCATTTCAATTACAGGTTTCCATGAGCATTAAAGAAATCTAAATGCTTTCCAAGTATTACAATTTTGTTCAGAAGGCAATAAATTTCAGAAAGTGCTAATTTTAGCCTGAATTTTGCTTTACCCTAGGTGGTAGTTTAAATGTCAAATATTCCCTGTAGCCTTATCTGTTCTAATACTTCCACTCCAATTGGTGATGTTGTTTGGGAGCCTTTGGGAAGTGATCTTGCTGAAGGAAGTGTGTCACTGGAAGCAGGCTTTGGGGGTGTGATAGCCCAGCCCCTCCTGATGATTCTAGATCATTCTTGCTTCTTCCCCCATGCTGATATGAAGATGTGATGCCTGGCTCTCTGCTCCTGCCATGAGGAAACTTCACCTAGAAAATGAGTCAAAAATATCTGTTTTTTCTCCACAAGCTGCTTTTGGCTGGGTGTTTTGTTAACCCAGCAGGGAAAAAGTAACTGTTACAACTTGCTTTGATATATACCATTTTCTTCTCCACTTTCTCTCTTTAAGTGGGAGAGGGATAGAAAGCAAAAGATAATTCAGGATGTCAAGTAATTGGTTTGCTTGCATTAGTGTTCCTTTTTTTTGGTTTTAGTGTACACACTGCTTTTCTTTCTCCAAATATGATTTGTAGACTGTGTATATCATCCCAGGCACTAGGAGGTGAGAAAACAACAGTTTTCAAAAGCATAGAATGATGCTGTCAGGTTTCAGGGAGGGTGAAGTATGGGGTTTGAAAGAAACACAGAGTCAAAAGGCCCCCTAGAAGTAGCAACATGAATACTTCTCTTACTGCTAGCCTGACAACCAGCCCCAGGTTGATGATGACAATCATGGTGATCAATCAAAACAGAAATCTAGAGGCTACACAAAAACTCAACAATAAATCGGACTGCCAATAGACCTGCCATGACTCAAGGAACACTGTGGAAAAGGAGGCAGAAAGATTGTAAGACATACAAGGTGGGTAGGAATATCCTGAGGTACCATCCCCTGGTACCCCACAGTGACTGACTGATGCCTTCATGACCTCACAATAAATACTATAACCCCACGGAAATGGCCTCCAGAGCAATAAGAGCTGGGGTAAGGGGATAAAAGAGAATAACCTTTTGTATTTTATATGTAAAAAGGTCCCCTGGAAACAATTAATTCACAGCTCATGGTAGAGACTGAAGGAAAGCTTCAGCGAGCCCAAGTAGATCAAAGCATGTTCTTTTGAAGTCCCTTGTGAGAGAGTGGCGGGATAGTTGTGTCCAAGGTCGGCTGACATCAACAAACATAACAGACATTATTTTTTGCAATAAGGACTAGAGCAGGTATTTGGAGAGTCCTAAGGACATTTCTGGGTAAGAAATATATGACTTGCACAGTGTGATAGTGTCTGTTTGTGCTTAGGGGCGGGGAGCCAAGAGTGTTCTTGGCCTGCCTACCGCCTTCTCAGTTTAGGGCTTTGTTACCTGGAAGGCTTGTTTTCAGGAGGGTCAGGCTATGCCCTGCCTATGTGACATGGCATACCATCATTATGCTGAAGATTTTCTCTTGTAATTTTTTTGTCTTTATTTGGAATACTTGTTTAAATGTGGTAGATTTCTGTCTGGCCTTTTGCAAGTCCATTTTTCTTGTGATTTTCACATTCCTAGTTCTCTTTGTATAAAAAGTCCTCAGCTGACCCTTACAGAGAAATGCTATCACTGGTATATAAAATAATTACACAGTGTTGAGAAACAAAGTGGAAAGGAGAGACGAAGTGGGAGGAATGGGAGGAAAGAGGCAGGGGAGCTGTTATTGCTGGTTTGCTTCAAAAACCAAAAGGACTCTAAAGAGAACATCATCACCACCTGTTTATGAGAGCAGTCTAGCAAGGCAATGGCTTTCTGTAACAAGCCATATTTATTACATTCCCAGAATACTTCACTTCTTGCTCCCATTTCATATCTAGATATGACTTGCTTGAAGTAATGGTCAGAACTGCCCAGGTCCTGTCATACTGAGCCCAGCTTAAAATTTATAGTTATCTGTTTCATTACAGTTTTAAGATTAGGCCTTGAGTTTTATGCTGTCACAAACTTCTTGATGCTGGGCTATATTTAGCAAGGTCAGGAGCCTGGCTGGATTCAAATGCTTATAAAAGAATCCAGACAGGATAATTAGGTCACAGATAAAAGCTATTAAAGGCTTAAGCAAATTGTCAGATTTGAGCAACATCTGGGACAAATTTCCCCACATTCAAGTCTAGACTATGTGTAGAGTTTAGAAAAGAGAAATAGAGGTGTGTGCAGTGTAAGGAGAAGATTCTTTGTTGCTATTGGTTTTGAAACAGGATCTCATTATGTAGCCCTAGCTAGTCTAGAACCTACCATGTAGATCAGGTAGGCATTGAACTTGTGAAGATCTTCCTGCCTCTGCCTCCTGACTGCTGGGTTTTCAGGAATGCACAACCATGCCTGGTGAAAGACTCTTGCAAAGGAGATGAAACAAAAAGATGACCACTTTTAGAGATTGTAGGAATAGCAAATAAATATGATGGGATAACAGTACATAAAGAACCTAGATCCTATTTATTGCAATTAAAATTTGAATTTCTTAGGTTACTGTAATCTTATCACTTGAGAGGTGGAGGCAGAAGGATCAGGAGTTCAAGATCACCTTCAACTACTTTTTTCCAAATTTGAGGTTAGCCAGGGCTGTATAGGACCCTATATCAGAGGCCTAAAAATAGATGACAGATGATAGATAGATAGATAGATAATAGGAATTTCTTTTTCCTGGTGATTGAAACCCAGGCTTCTGAGTTGCACCCTCATAGTTTCTGATTCAGTGGGTCAGGAGCCAGGACAAGAATTTAAATTTCTTGCCAGAGCTCTAGGGGTAGTGCTGCTGCTGGTCTCAGGACCACACGTCATCCTCTGAGCTAGGCAAGACCAATAGTTCTCAACATACCTGTTCACTAGAATTATCGGAAATCTTAAAGGAATAATCAAACCCTAAACTGCCTTGAGTTCATGGATTTTCTGCAATCATAAATGATTCAGGGCTGTGGAAAAACTCAGTTGTTAAAAGTATTTGTCATGTAAGCATGATGCCCTGAGTTCCAATTCCTAGAGCCCATGTCAAAATAGTTTTTAAAAATGTCAGGTGTGTGATGGTGTCCTGTCTGTCATCCCAATGCTGGGGAGGCCAATGGAGAAGGGGCAGGGCAGGGGAGGGGCTCCCCTAGGACCTGCTGACCAGCCACTATAGCCTATTTGGTGAGCTCTGGCCAATGAGCAACCCTTTCTCAAAAAAGATGGCTGTTTCTAAGATTGTTCTATGACCTCTACATACATGTGCTTATACATGCATGCACACCCACATAAAATCAGTCAATAAAAAAAGATAGGATTCATCCCTGGTCTATAAATACTTGGTAATTCCAAGTACAATCGAATATGTATAATGACTATAGACAGTTCAGAATTAACAAGACTATAGGTGTCTCCCCTTCCATTAAAAAATTATAGAATTACTAAAAATATTTATACAACTTAGTAACTAGAAAGATTTGCAATTCTGTTACCAATTTTTCCATCTGTTGCCAAGATTTCTGCTTCTAACTGCTGTGAATCAGGGCTGGCAAATAATCGAGACTGACAAGAATAGTGAGGAAAGGTTTTAGGAAATGAAAATGAATATAGTGAATATTGACTGAAATTTTTTACTGAAATTCTGTTATTCAGCTTTGACAAAATAGAAATTAAAAATCCTACATTTGAAAATATTTTGCATTTTTTGTATTAGTAATAAAATGTTTTATGATTTTGTTTTTGAGGCAGGGTCTCACTCTAGTCCTGGCTGACCTGGAACTCACTGTATCCCAGCCTGACCTCCAATTAACAATGACCCTTTCACCTCAGCCTCATGAGTACTGAGATTCTTTAATCTTAAAAAAAATCACTTATTTATTGTTTGGTTTTTTTTTTTTTTTGAGGTAGTGTCTCACTCTAACCTAAGCTAACCTGGAATTCACTATGTAGTCTCAGGCTGGCCCTGAACTCTGATTGATCCTCCTATCTCTGCTTCTCAAGTGCTGGGATTAAGGGCATCTACCAGCATGCCCTGTTTAAGAATTTATTTCTTATAGATACATGTTGTAGTCAGCCACACACCACTGGGATGAATCTCCAAACCAGGCACAGTTTATGGAAGGAAACAAATTATTGAAGCTACAGATCCAGGGTTCCATAATGGAGAGATTGACCCCCTTTCACAGGTCCAAGCAGAGAGAGAAACCTATCACCACACACACACACACACACACACACACACACACACACACACACACACACACACACACGTCCACAAAACAGTCAGGGAAAGTAGGGAGAGATTTTTCTCATCCTTTATATAGCTTCAGGGTGGGGTCTTTCAACCCTATCTCAGACTTGTTGGCTTCCTGAGTCTCTGTAATTTCCTTCCTGCACTGCCCTCCCAGGAAAGGATATTTATTTCGAGCTCCTCTGAGCTTCCATATATCCTGTCCCCTACTGAGAGGGCTGCCTTCCTGTGAACATCCTCAGAGACCCACCCAAGAAGACTAAAATGGTCAAGTTGACAACAAAACTTAACCCTCACAATACATTTGTTGGTATTTTATAGATTACTTTTAAAATACTACCTTTGGAATTTATTTGTAAACATTGCATCTCATTTTCTTCAGTTGCACTATTTATTCTTCAACTTCTGGGAAGGTCTCTCAGTCTCTCATTCTTTAAGTGCCATGCTGAAACCCACTGCTCACATCCTACTCACTCCATCGATAGCCATTAATACAAAGTATTATCTCAGGGTGATGTGAATTTTTCCATCATGAATAAGTATGTTATTCTTTAAAAACTGTACCATAGTACTTAATTTTTTTAAATTTTTGTTTATTTGCAAGCAGAGAGAGATAGAAAAAATAGAGATAGAGGGGGAGAGAGAATGGGTATGTCCAGGCCTCTAGATGCTGCAAATAAAACCTAGATGCATGTTCTATTTTGTGCATCTGCCTTTATGTAGGTACTGGAGAAATGAACCTTGTAAAGGAAGGAGGCTCTCCAGCCCACACAGTACTTTTGTTAGTACCACTAATTATAAGTGGATCTAGTTATTTTCTTTTGTAATACATAAATTCTTAGATAAGAATTATTGGATAATCTATTTTGATTTTTATTTGTTTATTTTAAATGTCTAGTTAGTAATATTTTAGGTTTGCTGGCAAAATTACAAATAGCATACTCTACTGTAAAAGCTTATGACATGTAGATTGCATTGCTCTTGTCTGGAGTTGACACAGAAACTCTAAGCAATCCAAAAAACTATGCAAATATCATGTTCATGTTCACAGAACTACACTTGAGGAACAGGTATGGAACTTTCAGGGTATGCATGCCAGGGTCAGCACAGAGTGTGCAGTGAGGTGACTGCTCCTTAAGTGAGCTGATATTGTAAGATTCCACTATCAGTATCAGCTTTCTGATGGAACCATGGTATTGCAGACAGCTTCACATTGCTGCAGTGAACATCCAAAACAGACACAGTTTATGAGAGGAAGGGGTTCATTTCAAGCTTATAGATCCAGGGTAAGTTCCATAGATGGTGGAAGAAGTTAGCTCCTGTGTTGGTTAAGTTTTGTTGTCAACTTGACCTTTCAAGTAATCTTGGGTGGGTCTCTGAGGATGTTCACAGGAAGGCAGCCTCTCAGTAGGGGGCAGGATGTAAGGAAGCTCAGGAGAGCTAGAAGCAAACATCCTTTCCTGTGTGGGCAGTGCAGGAAGGAAATTCCAGAGACCCAGGAAGCCATTAAGTCTGGGATAGGGTTGCAAGACCCCACCCTATGCCTAAATAAAGGAGAAGAAATTCCCATTGGACCCTCCTGCTTGTTCCCTGTTCTGTGTGTGTGGTATAGGTTTTTCTCTCTGCTAGAACCTGTGAACGGAACTTCCCTTCAATCTGTAGTTTCAATAAATACTTTCCTCCCCAAAATTGTGCCTGGTTTGAGGCTATGACAGCTCCCTTTCACAGATACAAGAAGAGAGAAACTGTATCAAGCAAAACACTAGCACCAATAAGTACACACACAAAAAGCAGCAAGCACAGAAGAGAAGTCAACAGCAGGGACCCTGCTAGAGCTCAGACCTCTCTGCATGCCTTTTGGGCTGTAAATCAGATATACCCCCAAACACACCTTAGAGATGGATCCACCCAACCCCAGTGACACCTCCTCCAGCAAGGCTGCTATTGATTGAAGTTACAAGTTTTAATAAAACACCTGAGTCTATGGGGGAAATATATTCAAACTACCACTCATGGCTGTTCAAGTTTCATCGTAATATATTTTCTCATTATACAAAGATGTTCAATTTTTGATTGCCAAGCTATTCCTCTCTGAATGTTCCCTGGGGAGATGCAAACAAACATCTATTTACCTCAGACAGGGTAAGAATGACAAGCTAAAGCACAATTTCACCAACATCCAGTTTTGATGAACCAATGAGTTTATTGGGGCTTCTTACACAACAGGGTGAGGGGTTGCTTACAGGGGCATGGATGACTCAAAGACAGCTGAATCACTATAAATCCCACCCCAGCATTGGTGACTAATCACAGAAGCTGCATCTCTAGAGCTCACTGCAGGCAGCTGATCTCTCTCTGGAGCTCACTGTAGGTAAGGAGACTGCCGTAGTCAGCCACATGCTGCTGAGATGAATCTCCAAACCAGGCACAATTTATGGGAGGAAAGGATTTATTGAAGCTACAGATCCAGGGGAAGTTCTGAAACACTGAAAGAGGCTGGCCCCCTTTTACAGGTCCAAGCAGAAAGAGAAACCCATCACCAACACCACACACACAATAGCAAATAGGCCTGAGGGTGAGGTAGAGAAATCTCTTTCCCCTGTGTATAGCCTTAGGGCAGAAGTCTTGCAACCCTATCCCAGATTTAATGACTTCCTGAGTCTCTGGAATTTCCTTCCTGCACTGCCTACACAGGAAGGGATATTAATTTCTAGCTCTTCTGAGCTTCTTACATCCTGCCCCCTACTGAGAGGCTATCTTCTTGTAAACATCCTCAAAGACCCACCCAAGATAATTAATAAAATCAAGTTAACAACAAAACCTAACCATCACAGAAGCTGATGTGAAAGTTGCTTATCTTTTATATCACTGTGGGGGGGGGCATCTTGTTATCTTGAAAGTTTCAGGAGCTTTCTGATACTGGTGAGGTCCTTAGCCTTATTGATTTCTTGAGCCTTAATGAGCTTTAGAACACCTTGAGTCTTAATGAGTTTTCCTCCAGGATGAAATGTTTCAATTCTGAGGAAATTACTATACAACTGTATTCAAGTGTTTTTTATTAGAATGTACTGAGATTGTGAGACCACATCAATATTCTCTTGTAATGAGACATCAGGAATATGGGACACTGGCTTATAAAAAGAAATTTTTCAGAAAGGTACCCAGTCATTATTATATTATGATGTCATTATCAAGACTCAATTCTAGGATAATGATTGTGCTGCAGATTAAGAATTCTGCCCCTGAATGTCTCCATATTTAGGCCTGCCTCTTTTTCCCAGGCTAGTGGTGTCTAATCACAATGAAATGGAAGTTTCAAGAGGTTAAGAGACAGAACATCAGGATGGTATCTTGTTTGGCTACCATTTTTCTTATTATTCATGGTTAATGTGATTATTAAATAGTATCACTTAATTCACATGGCTGCTGGGTCTCTGCCAAAGGTGGATTCTTAGCTGAGTTGTCCTGAGCTCCAAACAGGTGAGATTGTGATAGAACAGAACAGTTTGCCCACTGCATGGAGACCTGAATAAATATTTATGCATCCCAGATAGGGCACCAATAATAGATTAAAGGAACTGAACCACCTAAGTCTAGCTTACTTATAGGAAAAGCACACCCCAGCTTGGCTTTCTGAACCCCTGCTGGGCAGTTCTGCCTGGGAGAGTCATCTCTTACTATTGTAGCAAAATGAGCATGAGCTCACTTCCCCCCTCCCCTATATTCATTGTTACATTCTGCAGGCCATAGATGGCCAGTCACATAGCATGAGGTGAGAAACTACCAGAGTTTTGAAGTTCAGTGAGACAAAAGAACTAATTGCTTTAACTGTGATAAGGAAATTAGGAAAAATTGAGGCTGGAGAATACCTGGGGAGGATTATCTGGACTTCTCGGAACTCATTGTAAATGTGTGAGTTGCTAGGTGCTTGTAATTTACATGCCTAAATGTCACGTACATATCTCTGTATCCTACTATAAAAATCTCTTTGTAACTGGGGTTCGGGGCCAATGCTTCATTTATGCTTGGACCCCCGGGCCTGGGTGTAAATTAAACTCCCCTCTCCTCTTGCTGGGAAGGCTTTGTCTGTTTGTTACTGGATATTTCTACAACATTATCAGCAGTTGTTACCACTTACATAACCTTGAAGAGGAGGCCTCAAGAATCTTGTAACTCGGGCTGGAGAGATGGCTCAGCGGTTAAGGCACTTGCCTCCAGTGCCTAAGGCCCCGGGTTCAATTCCCCAGGACCCACAAGGCCCTGGTGCGCTCTCTCTCTCTCTCTCTCTCTCTCTCTCTCTCTCTCTCTCTCTCTCTCTCTGTCTGTCTCTCTCTCTCTCTCTCTCTCTGTATCTCTCTGCTTGAACATGAATAAATAAAATATTTTTTAAAAAAAGAATCTTGTAATTCACTGAGCTTCCTGAACCTTGCAAGTTTCCTTAGCTTCTTGAGTTTTCTGAGCCCTTCTTCTTTTTTCCCTCCTGGAAGGAACATGTCAATTCCCAGGAAATTGCTACATAATATCCATAAGTAAGCTTTGAGAAAGTGTTTCCACATGTGTCCACTCCTTTTACAGAGCAAACACTTTGGGCCAGGGCTCTCTCTTACATCATTTAAATTAGGTTCAGTAATAGCTTTTTAGGGTAAAACTCCATCAGTCACTGAGGGTCCTGGCTGGACTGCAGAGTTATCCTGGCATGAGAGAAATGAATAGGAGAAAATCTCAAACCCTTTTTTTCATATAAGATACCGTTAAAGTTGAACACCTCAATACTGCATTGAACAAAAGCACTGTGTGAAAATGTGATAAGGCAAAGGGCCTTGGCTAGGGTAGTAAATTGGGCAAAGCGACTAGACAGATAAGAGTTAGTTAACAAAGGTTGGTCTGTTCAGATTTCTCTGAGCTTCAATTTCCTGTCATTGATAAGAGTATTGCTTTCCTTCTGGTGTGTGGAGGCATCTCTCACAAAGGAATTGCATCTGCTTTTAAGTAATAGCCAGGTCAATGTGATCTTGCATCTGTTTCTGAAGGGCCTTTAAGATCATCCACATGTCACAGGGCCATATTATAGAATAGCACTTTCTTAACTCCTTCAGCTTCCAGTAACAGAGTTCTTATGTCATTCAGGGTACTATGGACAGTTTCTTGTTTTCTTACAGACACATGGTGTGTGTGTGCGTGTGGTGAAGTATGTGACATGTGTCCCCTATGCACATACTTGTGGAGGCCAGAGGATGATGTCAGAGGGCCTCTATTACTCTTTTGCCTTATTTCCTTGAAATAAGTTCTCTTGCTGAACCTGGAGTTTGTGATTTCCAGCCAGTCTGGCTGGCTATAGAGCCCCAGGGATCCTCCTGCTTCCATGGCCTCAACACTTGGGTTAGAGGCATGTATGGCCACATTCAGCTTTTTAAATGGGTGCTGGGGATTAAACTCAGGTCTTTTTTAAAAAAATATTTTATTTATTCATTTTCTAGCACAGTGATACAGAGAGAGAGAGAGAGAGAGAACACCAGGGCCACCACCTTGTGGGTCTGGCATATGTGGGTACTGGGGAATTGAACCCGGGGCCTTAGGCACTGGAGGCAAGAGCCTTAACCGCTGAGCCATCTCTCCAGCCCTAAACTCAGGTCTTAATGCTTCTGTTGCAAGTGCTCTTACCCAATGATCCATCTCCCCAGCTCACAGAAACATTTCAAAAGCAAAGAAGCATAGAGATTTTTTTTTTTTTTTGGTTTTTCGAGGTAGGGTCTCCCTCTAGCCCAGGCTGACCTGGAATTCACTATGTAGTCTCAGGGTGGCCTTGAACCCATGGTGATCCTCCTACCTCTGCCTTCCGAGTGCTGGGATTAATGTGGTATCTTTTTTTTTTTTTTTGAGGTAGCATCTCCCTCTAGCCCAGGCTGCCCTGGAACTCTGTAGCTCTAAGCTGGCCTCAAAACTCTTGGTCATCCTCCTACCTCTGCCTCCCATGTTCTGGGATTAGTGATGTGTGCCACCATGCCAGGCATGACCCACTGCTCACACCTTTACTTCATCAGTAGCCATTAGTAGAAAGTATTATCACAGAGTGATGTGAACATCCTTGTTTCTATAAATTTCTCTAAACAGAATAGCACCTAACACTGACAGCAAAACACACTGCTATGCTATTCAAAACCATTCAAGTTGTTTGGGCTTTGCGAGTCAAAGGGAGTTTCCAGTTCTGTTTTGAATGTGACATGTCCCCCATGAGCACATGTATGTGAACACTTGGTTTTCAGAAGGTTTTGTTTTGGAAGGTTGCGAGATCTTTGGGGGCAGGAGGTATGGAATGGTTGGCCAAGGTGGGTCTCTGAGAGTGGGTTATGAAGGTAAAATTCACCTCTAACTCTAGCTGGAGCTCTCTATTTCCTGACTATATCCATGACATGACTAGCTCTTGCAAACCCCCAATGCTCACAGACCCACTCAAGCCGCATGCCTCACCTCTGCCATGATGGATATGAACCATAAGCCAGTAAATCCTTCTTCCCTCAAGTCGCAGCTGATGGGTATTTTGTCTTGACGACACATTATTTAATACATAAGAAATTTTCCTTTCCTTTCCTTTGAGGTAAGGTTTCATGATTTAGTGCAGGCTGGCCTAGAACCATCTCAGGCTTCCAAAAGTTAGGATCATAGGCGTGGGCCACCAAGCCAGAACATTTTCTAAAATCAGTGTTTGGTTGGTCTTATTTCCCCCACCCCCCACCCTCCAGGCTCTGGAACACTGAGAGCCCTTAACACTTGTTTGCTGAAGGGACACCATACTCTGATGCTTTCTCCTGAAGCCAGAGTAGCCGGCTTGGGCCACTTCATATGTTCAGCAAATAAAAGGTGAAGATCAGATCCAAGCATCTGGCTACAGAAGGTTCTAGGTTCACAGGCTGTTGATCTATGAATTTATGACCTGGTGCTCAAGAGCTTTTCATGACTTCCTTTTCCAGAGTCCCCAATGCCTACTCAACCTTCACCGTTAATCCCAGAGCTCTAAGTCTCCCTATCTGATGACACTGATGACACGATTATGTCTTTTTTTTTTCTTTTTCACTTATGGCATCTATCTTGCTCCAAGTTTATATGGTATACACCGCCATTATTAGTGTTAGGAATCATAGTACACCAATTGTCAATCAAATTAAATGATAAAATTACATAACTATCGTCATTATGACTTATGTGCCCTTATTCATATCCTTTTGTTACTTGGCTCCCAGTTTGTGAACTCTCACAGGGACTGGGTTTTTGTTGATCTTTGTGTTCCCAGGCCTAATCTAGTTGGTGCACAGTAAGTAGGAGCTAGTCAGGAAGTCTGGCTCGTGGGTGGAGGTTTAGGGTGCAACGGCATGGTGTGCAAGGGTGCAGGATGCAATCATCTGCGGAAGTTTCAGGGGTCCCCCTCTTCAGCCCCACGTAAGGAAACTTGCTTTACCGGTTTTGGTTAAGGGAAGCCATCAGCCTAAATTTGGGGACAGCGCAGACCCCGCCCCTTTACAACAACAAAACAAAGCCAGCTCTTCGGCCTTTTTAAAAAAAACAAGTCCTTTCCTGGATCCCCGAGGCCCCTGCCCGGTGCCAGCACTCGCGAGCCGGGACAAGCCCCGGGAGCTCCGGGCGCGCGTGGCGGCCGTGCCAGGGGCGTGGGTGCGGGGACGGCCCCTTCTCGTCTCTCCCGCGCCCAGCGGGGCCGGGCAGCTCCACTCGCCCGCCCCGCGGCAGGGGGACGCCGGCGCGCGCTGCGCACCCTCCGCCCGCCGCGCGCATCCTCCGCCGGCCCACGCGCCGCCCGGCCGGACACGTCTCCCGGCCTGGCCGTGGGGTCCCTGCCCGGAGCCCCCGGGGGCGCAGCCAGGCGGCGCGGCGCGGCCGGTGCCGGCGCGATCCCCCCCGTCCCGGGCGCCCAAGTGCGCTCCTCCCCGGGCCCGCCGGAGCTCCGCGCGGGGCTCCCCGGAACGTGCTGGCGGCGCGGCGGCGGAGCCCGGAGCCCCGTTAGCAGCATGGAGCTGGCGACTCGCTCCCAGGTGAGGCTCCGGCTCTTCCCTCCTCGTCCCGGCCCCGTGGCAGACCCGGGGCTGGAAACGTGGCCCCGGGCGGCGGCGCCCTGGAGGCGGAGAGCGGGCGCGCCCCGCAGGTGTGTGCGGAGGCTCCGGGCTGTGCCATCCACCGTCCCCACGTCCGCGCAGGTCGGTCCGCCGCGGACCACGGCCTCGGGTGTGCACGATTTTGCCCGGGATGTGGGCCGTGGAGGGGGGGACACTGTGCTTAGGGGGCCTGGGGGGAGGGGATCCCTGGAGGGATCGGTGGAGAGGAAGTTTAGGACCTGCGTCGTTTCTCTGAACTCCGTAGTCCAGGGTCAGGTCTACTCTGCGAGGAAGGGAGTTTAAAAGGAGTTGCTTTTCTTGTGTGATCTAGAACTTCTAGAAATGTTTTCGAGAAATTTACCACTGGGGAAAATGGTAAGTCATTAATTAGACCAAGCTAGCACACAGCTGCAAGATCCCGCCCATTACCAGATCATTACCATGATCGTCCCAGAGAACTCCTGAGAGTAACTTTCCCAAACGTGGAAGTGGTGAGAGGGGAACGCCATTCTGGTTTCACTGTTGGCTTTTCTCAGCTTTGAAATGAACTTTATATATAATATAATATATATATTATATAATATATGATATCTAATTGAATTTTTTTAAATTTTGGTGTAAACTGTACATTCTTCCCTCAAATGAACTAAAAATTAACACTTCCCTTTTTTTTATTACTAACTAGAAACTCAGTATGTTACAAGTCTTGTGTTGGTACCCCCATTTCCCTCCTCCCCTCCTCCCTGCCCCTATTCCACCCAAGATCCTCCTCAATGGGTATCTTGAATGCTCCATGGAGGGGGGGGGGTGTGAGTTGTGCAAGCAGCAGGTATTGTGGTGGTGGTGGTGGGCAATGCCTCAGGATATTGCCCCCACCATGGCTCTTACATTCCCCCCCCTTCCGCATAGTTCCCTGAGCCATGGTGGGTGAGTTTTAAGACTGCTTTAGTGTTGAGATCTTAAGTCTCTTGGTTTCTGCTTTGGACTGTTTTGAGCATCTTCAGAGTCTTTCTCCATTACCTTTGTGGAGGTTGTTGGTCCTGCTATGGAAGCAGCACTCTTGCTCATCTCCACACTTCCTCTGGGATTTCACCTGGGCCCTAGATGATGTTAAAAATAACACTTTTAAAAGGGGAAGGAAGCAGCCATCCCTTTGCTTGTGGGGCAAGGGAATTTTTTTTTTTTTTTTAACAAAGGTGGGGTTTCTTAGCATCAACTACCTCCACTTGACCTCCCTACTTTGGTTCACCAACTGTTCACCTGGCAGTAGGCTTCTGTCACGTACCTGAGTGGTGATAAATCAAATCTCGCAGTCAGGGGTGATAGCTTTCTCTGGGTAGTAATTGCTGAAAGCCTTTCTGAAAGTGGACATTTGTGAGAAAGTAGTTTTAAAAATCTCAGCAGGGTGTGGGCCTTTAGTCCCAGCATTTAGGAGGCTGAGGTAGGAGAATTGCCCTGAGTTTGAGGTCAGTCTGCATTTGAGTGAGTCTCTCTCTTTCTCAAAACAACAATAATAATAAAAATCTCTCCAGTGAAAGGAAAACACTACTGAACCATGAGCCAGACTCAGGGCTAGATTATTTTTTTCTTTTTGATATCACCTGACATGTATATAATAATATATATGTAATGACAAATATATATATATATATATATATATATATATATATATATATATATATATATATATATATATTGGGGGAGGGGGTCTATGTCTCCAGGAGTTTCAGCTTCTCCAGAACGCAACAAAACGTTGGAAAGAGTTTCTTTTGAGACAGGACTTCATGCATTCCAAGCTGGCCTCAAACTTCTCAAACTTGCTCTGTAGCTCAGGGTGACTTGGAGTTTTAACTTCAATTCTTCCCCTACCCAGAGCTGGGATTAAAGTCATGTGCCACTGTACTTTTTATTTTATTTATTTTGGTTTTTCAAGGTAGAGCCTCGCTCTGGTCCAGGTTGACCTGAAATTTACTATGTAGTCTCATGGCCTGGAACTTAAGGTGATCCTCCTACCTCTTCCTCCTGAGTGCTGGGATCAAAGGCGTGTACCCCACGCCTAGCTATTTATTTATTTACTTTAATGTGGTACATGGCAGGCCCTCTACCCACTGTGGAGATGGGAGCTTGTGATTTCCTCAGAAATTGTATCTTGAGACATCACTTCTGAAACCTGTTCTGCTCTAAAGTTCTTTGCAACTTTGATCCCTTTTATTCTTGGTTTTGGGAGTCCGAAAAAATGTCCCAGAATGTGTAGCTGGAAGTGAACATTTCACTGTCAAGTAATGAGGCTAATTTTTGGTAGTCCTAAAATGTTAAACTGTTTACTGTGTGTGGGCAATTCTCAAATTATATCCAACCCATTATACACCAATTAGGGCAAATTACTGTATGTAAGAGGATCAGTTTTATTATTATTATTATTTTTTACTTTGATAAAGACCTCCTAATTGGTTGCAGAAATTAAGATGATGATTTTTTCCCACTGGAAATGTTCCTATTTATCATAATTTAAATATGAGCAGATTATAGTCTCTTGAAATTAGCTGAGAGTGGTTCTGTGGGGTGGGCAGGTGACTACAGATAAGAGCACTTAATGAACATTTCAGACACAGCAAGCTGTTAAATTCGTGTGGTTTTCCCATCCCCAGCCTTATGAATAAAGCAGTGTGATGAGCTCCAGGGCTGTGTGACTGCACACCCTGCCATGGCCGGGCCCAGCAGGCAGTGTGCTTTAGCCTCACACACGCAGTAAATATAATTTCCATCCATGGGAAAGAGCAGTTCTTTGAGGTGCTCAAGCAAAGCAGCTTAGGAGGAATTTTTAGGAGCAAGACATGTGTGAGGGGAGACAAGCATGTGTATTCTGAACCACTTGTGTGTTTCTACAACCCCAGCAGTGGGTTAGATTTGATGTCCTCTGACAGCGGTCATGCCTCCTGGCGGACTAGCATCCATGTGGGCTGTGTCTTTGTGCTTTAATGCTGAGTGACAGAAACAATACCCAGACGAGGCAATCCTTCACTAAGCTCCCCACAGTATGCTTCACTGGAGCCCGAGGACCTAATGTCTCAGCTTCTTAGCAAACTGGTAGGTCTTGAATGTCACTGTAGTCATGGTGCAGGTTGGACCCTTTGAAGGACATGATGCTATGTGTTCTCATGAATATGCATAGAGCATGCTGTTACAGGGGTGAGGGGGAAATTTTCTAAGGCTGACCTCATGGCTGCAAAGTCCACCCATCATTGTGTGGCATAAAACATGGGCTCAGAGCCCCAGAAGCTGGTCACAGGGGGCTTGGTTGTGATCTGGAATGACAATGATTTGCCACTTTAATCGTCCCATAATTCCTTGTACTCCTGACCCATCCAGAGCAGGGCAGAATTTTCAGGTCATAGCAATTCTGATCTGATCAGCTACACAGGACAGAAAACCATTTGGCTGTTGTGAGTTAAAATGATTCATCAGGGCTGGAGAGATGGCTCTGTGGCTAAGAGCACCTCCAGTGCAAGCATGAGAGCCTGCCTGAGTCCGAGCCCCAAGATCCATCTAAACAGCTAGGCATGGGCACTTGTGTCTGTCATCCCAGTGCCCTGGAGGAGCAGGGACTTGAGAATTATCAGAGTTCAAGGGCGAACAAAAGGCAAGCCTGAGAAGATGCTCTGGAGGAGTGATGGCATGGGACACCAATGATCAGCTTCTGCCAGGAGGTTAGTGTACCCTCTTGCAGATGGGAGCATGGGATGCCACAGGGGCACCTCCTTGCGCCCCTTCCACCCATAAAATAAAGCAGTTTCTCAGTACTAGAGTATGTTATGAGAAGTCAGTGCAGCCATTGGAATAGAGCATCCCAGGGCACTAATTTCCAATGGCTCTTGAGAATTTTCTTTTGCTCATTAGCACCGAACAGCTTAAGATTTTTGCCTGCAGCATCAGTTTTATTTTAAAAGACTTCTGCTAGTAATTCATCACAATCAGTGTGGGGGTAGAGGCAAGCCAGTGTTAGTGAAATCTGTTTTCTTTATGAAAAGCAGTGATGGGTGAATCTTTTGAAGTAGGGACCTAGCAGGAGGGTATTTTAGTAAGTGTAGCTGAGTTTAGCACTCAGACAAGTTTGTCTTCTATGGTAGTGCATGTTAGATCCCTGTGTGCAAACCCAAAAATAAGTCATGGAGTCTCACTGGAGAGGACTGAGTTTCGGCTCACATGACAGTTGATGCTTCCTTGTCTGCTCGTCTTCATAATTGTCAGAGGACTTGCTGGCCCGGTGACTCACTTATCAGATATTTATTGAGGACACAGCATTTGTTATGTGTTGTCTGAGTGGAAGAATGATGACCTTAGAACACTGTTCTTTCCCCACCTGCTCCACCAGAAGGTCCCCAGAATTGTTGCGTCTGCCTTCGCTTAGCTGGTCCTGGGTCCTTGGGAGCCTTGGGTTTTGAGAGTGAGGGAAGACCTGCAGAGCCATTCCTTTCTCCCCTCAAGAAGTGGAAATTATCCCTTCCTTTTCTGAATCAGAGTGTGCTAGGTCCTTGAAGTTGGGATTTAATCCTGTCTGTAGTTCTGTGAAGTTGGTTGTGTTGTCTACCTTTTAAAGATAAGGCTAAATTGACTGGTTTGTTCAGGGTAACTGACAAGATCCTCAGGTAAGAGTCTGTCCCAGAACCACAAGTATAGCCCTTGCCATTGGAGTCACAGATGGCTATGTCAGGGAACTTGCTCTGAAATGAGAAGCTGGAAATGTTTGCCCAAGTTACCAGATCGCTGAGATGGTCAAACACTTTCGGGTTCTGCAGTGTAACTCCATGTAAATATACTAACTAGTGCTACTTACATGTAATTGCCTGGCTGAGGAAATGGCTGTGGTCAAAGCACTTTGTGCAAGCCCGATGACTGGACCAGGCTGTGCACAGGGTTTGTAAGCCCGCTGGGCATATGGCAAAGGGAGGCCAAGTCAGGAGAATCCTGAAGCTTGCAGGCCAGCGAGTCTGACATTCCCAGGGACAGACTACCAGGGGGACTGTGTCTCCTAACAAGGTTGAAGGGGAGGGGTGACACCCCAAGGTTGATCTGTGAGTTCCACGTTACGCACACGTGAATGTCAGGGCTGCTACGGTCCCTTGGCTCCTCTCCTGACTAGAGTGGCTGGTGGAAGCTGCTCTTCTGGTCCTTGTACCTCATCACGTAAGCATAGGAATGGAGGAGCCTCCCAGCTCTTACATAGGGACATGGCTTTTGTATGGGAGAGTAAAGATTACCACATTGACAGGCTGACACCACTGCTCTGCCACCTATTCTCTGGCTCTCATTTTCTAGATGTTTCCATCTAGTGTTGGCCTGTTGTACAAGCACAATGTTGGCATAACCTTAGCAGTCTGCTTGCTTTTCATGTTGGTGCATGAGTACAAGTGTGTGTACATGCACGTGTGTGTAGAGTCCAGAGGACAGCCTCGGGTGTTCCTCATGTGTTCCCCACCTTTTTTATTCCTTTCCTTTCTTTTAAAAAATATTTCATGTGCGGTGCTGAGAGGGGGGGGGCAGACACAGAGAGAATGGGCATGCCAGCGCCTCCAACTGCTGCAATGGAACTCCAAATGCATGGGCCACTTTGTGCATCTGGCTTTCTGTGGGCACTGGGGAATTGAACCTGGGTCGTTAAGGCTTTGCAGCCAAATGCCTTCACTTCTGAGCCATCTCTCCAGCCCCCAAATATGGAACGTTCACGAATTTGCATGTCATCCTTGCACAGAGGCCATGCTAAATCTTCTCTGTATTGGTCCAGTTTTAGGATATGTGCTGCCAAAGAGCACAAGAACTTTTTGGTTTTTTGAGGTAGAGTCTCACTCTAGCCCAGGCTGACCTAGAATTAATTATGTAGTCCAGGCTGGCCTTGAACACGCAGTCATCCTCCTACCTCTGCCTCCTGAGTACTGGGACTAAAGGCGTGCGCCACCACACCTGGTGATTGCTGCTGGTTTTTCTTTTTGTAAAGATAAGAGGTCTCTCACCAAGTAGGCTAGACTGGCTGTCCAGGGAGCCCTGTCTCCACCTTCCCAGCCCTGAAATGACATGTGCACACCAGCATGCCTGGCCTTTTTTTTTTTTTGAAATGAAGGTTCTGGAGTTCAAACTCAGGTCCTCATGCTTACAAGCTGTCTGAGCTGTCTCCACAGTCCCTTCCTCCTTATAGCTATAATTCTGCTTTCTTCAGCACTGTCAGTACTGGCTTTTTGAGGAGTATGGATGCCTTTACAATTTGAATTTTTTAAAGAATGTTTTATTTATGGGGGCTGAAGAGATGGCTTAGCAGTTGAGGCGTTTGCTTGCAAAGCAGGACCTAGGTTGGATTCCCCAGTACCCACGTAAAACCAGATGCACAAGGTGGCACATGCATCTGGAGTTCATTTGCAGTGATTGGAGGCTCTGATGTGCCCATTCTCTCTGCCTCTTTCTCTCTCTCAAATAAATAAATAAACTATTTTTGAGAAAAGAATATACTATTTATTTGCAAGGTGGGGGAGAACGAGAATATGGGTGTAGCAGGGCCTCTAGCCACTGCAAACAAACTGAGATGCTTGCGCCAATTTGTGCATTTGGCTTTACGCAGGTTACTGGGGAATCAAACCTGGATCCTTAAGTTTACAGGCAAGCACCTTGACCACTAAGCCATCTCTCCAGCCCTGCAGTTTTATTTTTAATGTCTGTGTAGTGTTCCACAGTGTACATACTTATTTATATCTTTTCAGTTTACATTTATTTATTCCAGACACTTTGCAGTTAATGTCCCAGAGCAACCTATAACTTATAGCTTGGGCTTTCATCACACTTTTTTTTCCTAGTAAACATTGTTGTAAATGTGCCTCATAGAGGGATGCCCAGTTGGTGGGAACCCATGAAACCTTGCTTTTCTGGGCACTTCTTCTCTGGTGTTGTATTTACTGAGGGAAAGCAGTATATTTTGATTTTCCTGCGTTGGATCATGGGTCAATGAAAAGTAGTGGCTGCTGCTTCCCAGACTTGAGCAGCTCGTAGATTATTCAATGGTGAGTTGTGCTGTAGGTCTGTCCTTGGCTGCCATCTGGTCTGTGTGGAAGACACACACATGTGCCCATGAACGTCGGAATTCATGCCAGCTCACTGTGCTGTTGTTCATTTCAATAAAAGTCTTCCATGTAGCATTCCTAAAAATGTGTTTTCATTGACATTGGATACCTAGCTGTCCAATAGCAGGTTCTCATAATCAAGTGGTTTCTAATAGAAAATCAAATGTATTTCTGATGCATGCCCAGTCTGCTAAATTTCACCAAGCTGTATGCACTTTTTAGTTTCTGTGCATTTTCCTAAAACTTTAAGAAAGAGCATATGGGTTCCCTTGCTAGGAATTCTGGGGCCTGTCATACTGCCAACCCGGGGGCTGCAGGTGTGTGGGTAACAGATCCTGGGGCAGTGTGCCATGCTGGTTTTGCTGGTTTCCTCAGGGGTCCCTTCTTCTCCAGTCCCCCTGGAGGAACACAGTTGTTTTGGTAGCCCTCCAACTTTAAGTCTCAACTGTCAGAAGACTGCTTTGGGGTGTCCTTGCATTTCTGGGTCTTGTGACCTACATCCTGAGACAGCTCAGGCCACTGCTGGTTATTCCTCGTCTGTGAAAAGGGATCCAGAGTTTTCCTCAGTGTAGTGACTGCTGACCCCATAGGCCATATGGCATTTTTCCTCTGGGCATGACATGATGCCCCTTGGAGTAGAGAATGCTTTGGCCCAGTAGCCATGGCACTGTCTGAGTAGAACTGTACAATAGTAGCCAGATCTATGGCCATGAGAATGCAACTTTTGACACTCCCTAGTAGATGAGGGAGAGGGGATAGAAGATGCTCACTTGGGATTTCAGGAGTTACCCCTCCAGACCTTTCCCAGCTGCAAGTGATCTTGGGAGAAGCAAGAGAATACGGGAGGTAGCTTAACCAGAGGCAGGACTCCATGATGCAGCTTCCTTCAGGTGTCCCCATCCAGGACAGTGGGGCTTGGTGTTGATGCGGTTGTGAATAGTCCCTCACGCTACTCTCTCTGTAAGTAACCCCAATGAACTGATTGGTTTACCAAATTGAAGTTTGGTGCACCCGTGTTTAGGTCTGCCACCTGTGCCCCACCTGGAGAGAATAGATGCAAGTTCCCATCTCCCAGAAAAAGTTTCCACCTCCTATGGCAGGTGAGATTCCAGCTCGTGGGGGAAGATCCCTGGCTTATAGGAGATGGGAACATTGGTTGAGCTGAGGTAGAACAGCGGTGCAGGTGTCTGACTAGAGTGAGGGAAGGTATGAGTTATGACAGCGGAGATGTCCCGTAGTAGCTCTGGGGTGTTCTCTTGAACATGGAGTTAGTTCATGCCTGCCCCAGAGGCACTAGGCAGCCCCACGCTGGAACCCAGGATACATCTTTACTTATTTTAATTAAAAAATGATTCATAAAAGGACTTTGGGGGGATTCCTTTCCTGTGGCTCTGCAAACCCTTCTGGCTGCCACTAAGCTTCTAGAAATGTAAAATTGTTTAACAGTGCCTAGCCTAAATTCTGAACTAGAGAAGGTGGGTCCTAAAGTGTGGTGTACAGGCCTGTCACCCCAACTCTTGGGAGCTGAGGTAGAGAACTAGAGCTCTGAACCCTGTCCCAAAGGAAGAGAGGAAGGAAAGAGAGAGAGGAAGAGGGAGAGAGAGGACTGAGGATAGCTTCATCCCATTCTCCTTTCTGCACATTATCATTAAATGAGAAGGGAAAGCAAACTTTAATGCTGATCCTTAAGAACAGTTTTAAAAATGTAAAATCACTAGGTCCTTATTTTGCTTTCATTAGCATTGGCTCAAAACAGAAAGTTGAAAAAAATGACATATTTAATATCATTGCACATCCTGAACTTATCTTTTTCTCATGACACATGGCCCAGGCATTTTTTCCTTTCAGAAGTTTTAAAAAAATATTTTTAGGGCTGGAGAAATGGCTCAGCAGTTAAGGCACTTGCCTCCAGTGCCTAAGACCCCAGGTTCAATTCCCCAGTACCCACATATGCCAGACCCACAAGGTGGTGGCCCTGGTGTTCTCTCTCTCTCTCTCTCTCTCTCTCTCTCTCTCTCTCTCTCCGTATTTCTCTGCTTGAAAATAAATAAAATATTTTAAAAATATATTTTTATTTGTAAGCACACAGAGAGAGAGAGAGATAACAGAGGGACAGAGACAATGGGTTCTGGGTTCCAGGGCCTTCAGCCACTGCAAACAAACTCCAGATGCATGTGCCACTTTGTACATCTGGCTTTGGGTGGGTGCTGAGGAATTGAAGCAGGGTCTTTAGGCTTTGCAGGCAAGCACCTTAACTGCTGAGCCGTCTCTCCATCCCAGAAATTGTTTTTCAGGATAGTTCCAAAGCTCCCCATTCAACCTTCACCACGCAAGCACACAGTGTCTCACTAGCATACCCTTCACCTGACTGCAGAAAGTCTCCTGCTCTCCCACTCCCGGCTGCAGCACTTGGGCGAGAGCGAGTCTGTCTGACCTTCCTTGGACTAAGGGGTTGTGATTAGGCACTCTTGGGTGTCATTCATTCATTCTAGCACAATGCCCGGAACCAAGTGTTGTCAGTCAGCAACCTGCGCAGGCACCCCGGGGTGGTTGGTCTCATTTTCCTCCATCATACTCAGTGCTCTTAGCAGGGCAGGAGTGTGCCAGGGGTCTAGGATAGAAGGAAGCCTTCCCCACTCCCAGATGCTTGCTTGGAGTGAGGATGGGACGTTTCCCTCCTGTCAGACTCCTGCAGCCACCTGGGTAGCTACTGTAGCTCTGCCCCTGCTGACTCCATCTTCCAGCTGAATAGACAGTTGTGTAAATGTGGCTGACATCAGCCCCTAACCATGGCCCCAACTACTAGATCACATGCCCCCTCTTCTGGAATTCCTGCACCTAATTACCTGTCAGACCTCATTGACATTGTGTAAAGATAGCCTCTCACCTGTCACACAGGGTGACTTGTCAGAGTTCTCAGCACGTAGTAGATGCTTAGTAACTGTGTTGAATATGGACTGGTTCTGTTGCTGTCCTCTGGTAACATTTATATAGTGTCCTCTACTTCCAGAACATTCCAGTTCCAGTGTGGAAGTCATCAGGGATGTATGCTAGTGTTCTGCTCTTTGGTTTTTCTCTTCCAGGTAAAGGAGAGGGTTCCACTTTTGTGGTCCTTGAAACAGGCTTCAGTGAGTAGACGTGTGCATATCCAGGTGGACTTCTTCCAATGCCAACTTGTTTCTCAGTCTCTCTGCCAGAGCACCTGTCAGCATTCCAGATGTGCCAGTGTTGCAGCCCACCCAGGTCTGGTTTAGGGACAGCATAGAAAGAGCTTCTGGCTGGCTGAGGAGGAACAGGAAGTACAAACAAGAAACCATTGTTTGGTTTAAACCACTACTTGCCATTTGGGGCTGTTCGATGCTGCTTTTCTGACCTGTCATATCCTGACATATGGACCCAGGTATTCATGGTTCAGTTTTGGACTCGCTTTGGGATTTGAGTGATCTGGGGTCATGAATGGGGTGGTGATGGAAGGATTTGGAGTTCGTTATTGTTACTGAGTGATCTGGGAGTTTAGGGTTGGTTGTTAAGCCCCAGGTGGTGTGCAGGAGTGTCCCCCAGGAACAAATCCTTTGTTCTGTCCAAATGAGTAACACCTGCTTGAAATCAGTGAGCACAGCCTGGTCCAAGCTGGTAAGAAGTCAGCTAGAGTCCTGGGACATGTTGACATGGGCTTCCCATTTCCTTATCTGCTGACTCCCTGAGAGGAACCAAGCCGACACTTCCCAGCGGTTTGGTTCACTTCCTTCCTAGAGCCTCTGCTTCCTGTCTGCTACTGCCCAGCGATGCTAAGCCTACGCCTGTACCAGCCTGTGTCTTTCCTCACTTAACTTTCTCTTTTTTAAAATGACACTAGTCTTGGCAGGGGGCGTTTTGTTATTGTGATAAATTATATTGACTTAAGATGAATTCTTTCAACCTGTTTTGGTTTGAGCCAAGGTCTTGCTGTGTGGCCCATGGAAGTCACTGGATAGTACTGGATGGTCCAGGTTGCCCTCACACCGCCTTAGCCTCCCAAGTGCTGGGTTTAAGGTGCCAACGTGGCCTGGCTGTTCAACCATATTGGCTGTTCAACCATATTTAATTAGCACGTACTTAAGCATACAGTTACATTGTTGGGCGTTCACCCATCAACACTGTCCAGAATTTGCACAGTGACCTCACTGCTACTCCTCCCCAGACCTTGGTTACATTGTAGTCCGGCAAATTTGTCCGATTGAAAGCTGCAAACAGCTGAGCTCAGGCGGCCTCCAAGAGTTTTCTGTGAGCTGGCCTCTGAGGAAAACATCTGTGGCCCTTGTGTAGCAGTTTCCTCCTAATTGAAATAGTCGGAGGAGAGGAAGGCGAAATTGAAACCTTCCTGCCTGTGGGGGGCTGTGGAGAAAGGAAGTTCCAGAAGTCTGGGAGGGGTTGAAGGGCCCCGTCCTAAGGCTGTATAAAGTGGAAACACGCCCTTGGGCATTGAGAGACAGACCCTCCATGGAGCTGTGTCAGCAGGCGTGTGCTGCAGAGATGCATCTGGTGATGCAGTGCCTCTGAGCCCCCGCAGCCATGGGGGAGCCCTCATCCACGAGGGGATGGGTCTTCTGGGGCGTGGACCTTTGAGTCATCTTTTGCTCCTGGAAGCAATCCAGCATCCTGCTCTGCAAGTAACCCCAATAAACTCATTGGGTCACCAAAACTGGTTTTGGTATAATTGGTCCTTGGCCTGTCATCTGTGCCCTATCTGGGGAGAAAAAGTGTGTTCTTTTCACCCCAGGGAAAAGGTTTCCCGAGATAGATTTTTATCCAAAGCACCCCAGACCAATCGTGGGAGACTCAATCTCGGGCCTTGGAAGGGTGTGGGTGCCCCCAGTGCCAGTGAATATTCGGGAGATCAACTACCAAGAGGGGAGAACAAGGGACTGGGGACTCTAAGCAACTGTGGAGAGGTTAGGTTGAGATTTATTGAGACTATGGCTGCTTTGGGGTGTCCAAGCTCCCGTAAGTAATCCCTCACCCCAATAAACTCCCTGCTTCACCAAAACTGGTTTTGGTGCAGTTGTGTCTGAGCCCAAAGGATGCATGGCCAGCGTGTGTCTCCAGGGAAAACATTTGATGCAACACATGCCTATCCTAGTTTCTAAGAATTTATCCTGGATATCAAATAATTGAAATCATTCCTTCTGTGACTGGCTCATTTCACTCACTTGGTATGTTTGCAGTTTCATCCGTGTTGAATTTCATTCACTTTTAAGGCTGAATAATATATGTGCAAACTGTATTTTTAAAATCTGTTCATCTGTCAATGACCATTTTGGTGGTTTCCACTTTTGGCTGTTGTGAATGGTGCTTTGATGTGGAGTAAACTTTGGCAAATACCTTTCATTATCTCTTCTTTCAAGTCTCTTGGTTATGTGCCTAAAAGTGCAATTGCTGGACCATATATAGTAATTACAAATTTAATTTTTTTGAAAAGCCATCATATTGTTGTTGGCCAGCAGCTGCACTGTTTTACGTTCTTACCAGCAGTGCACAAGGGTTCTCATTTTCTTCCATAGATACTAGTGATTTATTTCATTTTATTTACAATGGCTGCCGTGATGTTTTAAAAATATATTTTATTTATTGCAGAGAGAGAAAGGAGAGAGAATGAGTGCGCCAGGGCCTCTATCTACTGCAAACAAACTAGATGCATGAGCCATTTTGTGCATCTGGCTTCACATGGGTACAGGAGAATTGAATTCAGGCTATTTACACTTTGCAGGCAAAAGCACCTTAACCTCAGAGCCATCTCTCCAGCCTGTGCTGTGATTGTCTTGAAGTGGAATCTCATTATGGGTTTGATTTGCAGTTCCATAATGACTAGTATTACTGAATATTTCTCATGTCCTTCCTCATTGGACATCTGAACATCTGTGAAGAATGTTTTTTTCTTTTTTTATGGTGTGTGTGTATGATTTGTGTGTGCATGTGTGCAATGGTGTGTGGAGATCTAAAGAAACCTTTCAGGTTTGGTCTTCATCTCCACCTCGTTTGAGATAGGGTCTTTCACCTTTACTTGCCTGCAAACGGGTTCTCCCATGTTGACCTCCCCTTCTGTGGTAGTCAGCCACATGCCCCTGGGATGAACCTCCAAACCAGGCACAGTTAGGAGAGGGAAGGGGTTTATTGAAGTTACAGGTCCAGGGAAAGATCCATAATGACAGAAGAGGCTGGCCTCCTTTCGTAGGTCCAACAGAGAAGCTGTTCTCCCCCCCAGATACCAGCAAAAGGTGGGGGGGAGAGATTTCCTTTCCCCTGGAGTCTACTTGTACCCTGGCCCCTACTGAGAGAGCTACTTACTTTGGAGGAAGGGTGGGACCTCTTCCTTTAGTTAATCCTTCCTGTAAGCAACCATAGAGACTCATCCAAGAATAAACAGGTCAAGTTGACAACAAAATTTAACTATCACACCTCATCAGACACACCAGGAATACACAAGTCCTCTATTGATGTAAGATTTGTGGGCTCAAGAGAGATCCCCTAAATTTATGAATCCCATTCTTGGATCCTGTCCTATTTTAAAGAAAGAATTGATAAAAACAGAGTCAAGAAGGATAAATTATGAATTATTTCATTTTTTTTAGGGAGAAATCACAAATTATGGGGATTATTGAAGCACTCACTTTTGTGGAAAACTGCATAGTTTGTGAGGTTGATTTAAGGGAAGTTGAGGTTTCCGGCAGACTGGAGTGGGGCCACAAGCACATGGAAGGCAGAACCTAGGCTTGGGTCAGGAGATGGAGAAGGAAGAGAGCATCTCCGAGTCCTCCCCATGGAAGAAAGTTAGAGAGTAAATGGTGTGCCTTAAGGAAGAAGAGCAGAGAGAAAGTATCAAAGCAGAGACCAAGAAGTTCAGACGAGAAATAAATAGTAAAGAGAGTTGCACCCATGGTTAAACCCTTGAGTTTAGAGAGGTTACACAGGTAGCGGGCCCAGAGTTTAGAGGAGATACCCACATGGTAGATCCAGAGTGTAAAGAAATACACACGTGGTAGATTCAGAGACTGGAGGAAATCATACATGTAATTAAAGTGATAAGTTACCCCAAAGCATAGAACAGAGACAGGCAGAAAATTACCTAGGAAGTGGAAGTCTGGGGAAGCCAGACTTAAGTGTAAAACAGGGAGAGATCACGGAGGGGGGGGGAGGAGAGGGAGAGAGAAACAGCACAGACAAGTCTTTATAGTCAATTTAAAATGGGTTTGTAGATTTAGGGGGCAGACCCCAGAGGCCTGCCAGCTCTCCTAGGTAGTATGTTAGCCTGGGCAGCAGGGGGCGCTGCAGCTGTTGTAGATGGATCTGGATCCCTGTATCTACAGTTCCCTTCCTGCCAAGGCAGGGTGGCATCTTCTGGTTCCCTCTTTGGTTTTCTACCCCTAACAGAAATGGCCTGAAAGAAGCTGGTTTTCCCATGATTCTCCTACATTATGGGCTCTGGCTTTTCTATAGGTTCTGGGGTCTGAACCCACGTGCTCATGCTTGGACAGTGAGCCCTTTTTTCTCTGAGCCATTTCCCTAGCTTCTTCCGTGGAGGATGTTAATTCATGTCCTTTGCCCATTTCTTGGTTGAATTCTATCCCCCCTCCCAAGGTAGAAGTATTGCTTTATTCCAGGCTGACCTTGAACTCACCATGATCCTCCTACCTCGGCCTCCAGAGTGCTGGGATTAAAGGTGTGCGTGGTCACCACTGGCTTCTTAGTTGTATTTTTAAAGCGTTGGTGAGTAGCTGTTGTATATTCCACTTGTTAACCCTTTACCAGGTAGATGATTTGTGAAATGGTCTCCGTCCTGTGCCTTGTCTTTTCACTGTCTAGTGTCTTTTGCACAGAAGTTTTAAATTTCAATTAAGTCCAGTTTGCCTGTTTGTTCTTGATTGCTGAGTCCTGTGGCTCATTTGCTAAAGTGCTTACTCACAAGCCTGGGGATCTGAGTTTGGATTCCCAGCACCCCTGTAAAAGCCAGGCTCAGTGGCACATGTCTGTAATTCCAGCAAGTAAAGCATGCCTGTCTGTAATCCTAACGTTGGGGAACTGAGGCAGGACTGAGTTTGGAGTCAGCCTGGGCTCATAGTGAGACCCTGGCTCAAAACATCAAAAATCAAAGAAAAAAGGGGCTAGCTGTTAAAAGTTGCTTGACTGCAAAGCCTGCTTGCCTGGCTTCAGTTCCCTAGCCACTCAAGTTAGGCTGGACAGACATTTGTTTTCTAGTTTCAAGAGACCCTGGTGCATGCTCATGGGTGTGCACACATGTGCAAATGAACGTTGGAAAAAGAGGAAGTCTGCACTGTAAACTTACTGGTGGAGCATCTGCCTACAGGTGAGGCCAGGCATTGAGGCCCCAGAACTGCAAGGTGGGGAGGGAGAGGGAAGGAAGGATGGAGACAGACACAGGGAGACACATGCGTTCATATGGAGTCAGAGGCAAAGCTCCCTTCATGCCACAGCTGGTCTCCAAGGGACTGTTGGGGCTGGAAGGCAGAGTTGGGAAGGAAAGGCCCAGAGGGATAGAGAAGAGACAGCCTGGCGAAGGCTGTGTGGGAAGCAGGAGACTGCTTATGACGGTGCGTTCATGGAGCACTTCTGTGGTTTGTGGGGTTTTGTGCTCTGTGCTAAGACACGGTTGTCAGCTGGGAGTCACAGTACCTAGTTGCTTTTAATTATAAGCACATTTGCATAGTGGGGTTTAGATGAGACTTGAAAGAAATAAAGTAAGATTTAATTTGTTTAATTGATGTTATGTTTGTATAGCATGGGAGGTCTCTCCACCCACCTCCCTGCCTTCCTGCCCTGGGGATTGAAGTCATGCCCTCTTACCACTGAGTTATATCCCCAGGCCGGTTCAAATGAACTGTAGGGCAGTTGCATTTAGTACACTCGAAATGTTGTGTATTCCCCACCGCTTCCCTACTTCAAGAATACTGTCATCCTGAAAGGAAGCCCCATGCGTCTGTGGGTAGTATCATTCTCTCTTCTCTGGCTTCCAGCAGCCACCAACCTGCCTCTGATAACCGTGGGTTTGTCAAGTCGGGATATTCCATGGAAATCTTTGTGTATGGCTTTGATACTTAGCATATTTTTTCTCCAGGTTTGTCTGCTTGTATGATAAAGAATTCATTCCTTTTTATGGCTGCATCGTATACATATACTGTAATTTGTGGAACCATTCATCTGTGCCGGTCATTTGGGTTTCTTCCTCTTGTTGGCTCCCATGCACAGCGATGCCGTGTGCAGGTGTATTAATGCTGAGCACCTGCTTCATTGTCTATAATTACCGGGCCATGTCCGCCTTTGACTCATTGAGGAATCACCCAGCTGCGGAACCAACCACCTTACAGTTCCCCCAGCAACGTATGAGAGGTTCTGCTGTCTCCTCGCCAGCACTTGTTTTATTATTATCTTTGTCTTTGGATTAAAGAGACCCTGTTAGTGGTGTTCCTGATTTGAACTCTCTTTGAGTTGAACAGCTTTTCGTGTACTTGTTGGATATTTGTGTATATTTTTTGGAGAAAGGTTTATGCGTATTTTTCATGCATTTCTTTCTTGAGTTGTTTGGGCTTTTATGCTCTTAATTATGAGAGATCTTTGAATGTTCTGGATAGTGGCTCCTTGTCAGATTTGTGATTTGCAAATATTTCTCTTAGGTAATTTATGAAGACACACCCCCTTTGTCTTCCTGTGTGACTACCCTGACAGGCTATCTGCCATACACCACTTGCTAAACCAGAGCCTGTCCTGACTGAGCCTGGGGAATTGTGGGCCAGTTTCCTTTTAGAAAGTTAGCTGCCTTGGGGCATTTCATTGTAGTAATTCACAGCTGACTAATTTCCATTTCTGGAACCTGGAGCCCTTTTCTCCTCCAGCTATGTGGTGTGTTGTTATCTTGTTAGTTGGCCTATTTTTGAGAAAGGCCTTAAAACCAAAGGAAATATTACTGAGTTGCTGTTGTAATTCCCGTTCCTTTTCTTACAAAGTCTCTGAAGACTTCAGGCATGTTTGCCTAGTCACTAAATATTCATTCATTCATTGACTCACTCCTTTTCTTACTTAGTCTTTGCGAATCTTGCTACATTGTATTTTCTATGAGCTTGTTTTAATGATTGGCACTTTGTCATATGTTAGGCAGATATTTGGCCTAGCCATAGTTTTCTTTAAGACTTTTGCTTTAGTTCAGGCACATTTCCCACTAATGACATCTCCTGTGAGCCTGACCATTGAACTGACCAGCAGGAGAAAAGCAACACTGACTGTTCTTCCTCCCTAAGTGAAAACATGTTCACACAAAACCGGGACACAGACAGTAGTTGTTTTCAAAAACTACGACAATCCACATCAACTTGGGCATGAACAAAAGGTGGTATTATTATCCACACCCAGGAACACTACTGGCAATAAACAAAAATGAACTGAGCAGTTTGCAGAGCACAGAAAGAGCTGGTAAAGAGCGGCCACCCAGCGGCACTCCCTCTTTCGGGTCCATCTGCAGTGACCACTGTTTAACTTCATGTGCCAGGATAGGGCTCTGGGCTGTGACAGGTCTTCTTCAGCTGTTCTCAATGCTTTCCTTCTGAACTAAGGCTCAATTAAAGACAGTAACATTCCTCCTTAGCTGTTGACTCACATTTGCAGATGTGGAATCAGGCCAGCAAGTTTTATCACACCTTCGAAATTCCATGCTGCTTGTTTGTAATTCCCTACCCCACCACACCGTTCTAACGCTAGACAACCACTGACCTGCTTTTGTCTGTGCTTCTACTTCCAAAATGCCATCCAGGTGGAATTGTGGAATTTGAAACCTTTTTCATGTGGGGTGATGTGTTTGAGATATACCCATCTTTGTGTGTCATTCTTTCCTTCTGAGCTCTTTCTGTGCTCTGCAAACTGCTCATTTCATTCTTGTTTATTGCCAGCAGTGTTCCTTGGTGTGGATAATACCACCTCTTGTTTATTCCTAAATTGATGTGGATTGTCGTAGTTTTTGAAAACAACTACTGTCTGTGTACCGGTTTTGTGTGAACGTGTTTTCACTTAGGGAGGATGGTTGGATGTTTGTGTTTTCCAAAGTGGGGCTTCCACTTTGTATTTCAGTCCACCGTGGGTCTGCCGGTCACTCTGCGATCTTCAGTGTCAGCCCTTGGCACTAATTTTCACTGATGTTAGTGTAAGAAAGTGAATGTCTTTTCATGTGCTCATTGGCCATGTTCTTCAGTATCTACTCAAACCTTTTGCCTATGCTTTTAAATTTAGCTTGTTTTCTTACTATTGCATTTTGGGAGTTCATATATTCTGCATATAGGTCCTTAGTCAGACATATGCCTTGCATATGTTTTCTCCCAGTCTCTGGCTTTTCTTTTTATTAGCCTAAGTCTTTCTGTCTCTCTCTCATCTCTCACTGTGTGTGTCTGTTTCTTTTTTTTCTTTTTTTTTTTTTTGAGACCGGTCTTACAGCCTAAGTAGGCAAGGTTGGCCTGGTATTATTTCAGCTCTACTGATCTTGTCCTTTCTGATCCTCCAGCCTGAGTGCTGGGTTGCCTGTGTGTGCCATCAGGCCTGGTTTATGTGGTGCTGGGATCAAAGCCAGGCCTTCCAGCATGCTGTAGCCCCTCGTACTGCATCCTAATAATTCTTTGCTTATCCTTAAGATAAATCTTTTTAAGTTTCCACCTTTCTTTCTTCTGACTCCCTCTCCCCCTTCCCCTCCCTCCTGTGTTGCTCAGGCTGCCCTTGAACTCTTTGGGTCAAATGAGCCTTCCTGCTTGAGTAGCTGGGGACATGGAATGCCAGGCACACTGAAGCCTGCCCTCTTCACCCACCCCATCTTGCATTGTTTTGTACCTGACCTGCCTGGTTACCTACCTGCTTGGCCCACTGATTTTGCAGGATTGATTACAGAGATGAACTGTCAGGGAATTTATATGGCTCAAAAGATCCTAGAAAGATCACAATGTTCCTAGGAAAAGAATATGAAGTCTGTGATGGTTAGGTTTTGTTGTCAACTTGATCTTTTTAGTAATCTTGGGTGGGTCTCTGAGGATGTTTATAGGAAGGCAGCCTCTCAGCAAGGGGCAGGATGTAAGAAAGCTCAGGGAAGCTAGTAATTAACATCCCTTCCTGTGTGGGCAGTGTAGGAAGGAAATTCCAGAGATTCGGGAAGCCATTAAGTCTAGGAAAGGGTTGCAAGACCCTACCCTAAGGTTATATAAGGGGAAGAAATTCTCTCCTTGGCCCTTCTGCATGTTTGCTGTTGTGTGTGTGGTGTTGGTGATGGGTTTTTCTCTCTCTGCTTGGACCTGTGAAACGGGGCCAACCTCTTTCAGTGTTATGGAACTTCCCCTTGATTTGTAGCTTCAATAAATCATTTCCTCCCACAAAATGTGCCTGGTTTGGAGATTCATCCCAGTGGCGTGTGGCTGACTGCAACAAAGTTAGATGTGACAAATGTCTGCAACAGGGATTTATTGGTGACCTCTTCTAAGCTAGCTTGTGTGAGGTGCTCATGGAACCATCCCAGTGTCTGTCTGCTTATTGGAGAGCCAAGTCCTGGCCCACTTGACTTCTGATAGTTATACTGTTAATTCTAGCAAGGGCAGAGTGAGCAAACAAACTGTGTGGTCAAAAGTTAGGAATGGCTTTGGTGTGGCTATGAGCTTTTTAAAAGTAAAAGTAACTGATGAAATGGTCTTCACTTTTTAAAAAAATATTTTATTGAGAGAGAGAGAGAGAGAGAGAGAGAGAGAGAGAGAGAGAGAGAGAGAGAGAGGAGAGAGAGAGCACGAGCACACCAGGGCCTGCAGCCACTGCAAACCACTCCAGACACATGCGCCATCTTGTGCATGTCTTTACTTGGGCACTGGGGAATCAAACTTGGGACCTTCTGCTTTCCAGGCAAATGCCTTAACTGCCAAGCTATCTCTCCAGCCCTGGTTTTCACTTTCAATTGCTTTGGGGTTACCCTGATTCTGGGTCAGTTGGATGCAGGTGCCACCCATTGGGTGGGAACTAGTTGCTTACCTTTCTGTTTTGGTGAGTCTTAGGATTGGTGCTGTTGTTATCAAATGGAACACAGACTTTGAACACCTCACATTATTAGCTGCAACCCGTCCAGATGACACACATGCTCAGTGGGTCACCACTAGCAGCCCAGGAAGTGGCAGGCTCAGAGGTTTAATATATTAATGCGTATTAAACATATAGCCTGTTTCTATCATGTTCTTGGCTTGCAAGCCTTTCTCCTTTTTTGTTTTCTCTTCAATTACAGCTTTTTCTGTTAAGAGCATTGAATATTTTACAGAGACTTTTAAAGCCTGGGGCTAAGACCAGAAACTCTGGATGGCACATGTGGAAGAGATGAGAAGAAGGCAAGGGAAGATGGGGAGGGGGCTTTGCTACAGCTTGGAAGTATTGCCTGTGTTTCTAGCACAGGAGGTCTTTCAGAGCATGAGTTCTGAGGGTTAGGGTTAGGGTTAGGGTATAAGGGAATAAGTAGTAGCAAAAGCCATCTAAAATGACAAGTGGCAAATAGTCCTGAGTGTATTTTCTGGTGAAATGTCAGTTTTTCTAAGAACCACGTCAGAGTTACGTATTATGCCAAAACTTGAATCATTCAAATCATGATAATTGGGTTAGGGATTAACTCTAATTTTTCAACCTGACTGTAAAATTAATTCACACTCAAAGAATTCAAGGCAAACAAGTGACTGGAATATGCATCCCTCTCTGTGCCATGACAACTGCTCTGAGAGACCTGGGGAACCCGAATGCCCATGAGAGCACTTTCACTGTCACAGGGATCTCAGACCTTAGGTGCCTTACTTGTTGCTGCTTTGAGGCTTGCACTGATTGACAAAAGGAAAGGGAAGCATCCTGGGCGCTAGCAGGAATCAAGGATGGTGGCAATGAACTATTCATTTGCTCTATGGGTGCCATTTAAAAAGAAAATGTCATTACCACATAGGAAACTGGTCTCCTGAAGCAGCACGCGTTCTTATTAATCTCACCCCTCAAACCCTCACTTCTTTGTGCGCTGTGTGACGAAACAGGAAGTGCAGGGCAGGCTCTTGGCATTCCTGAGGACAGTGATGGTTATCTCCAGTGAGAGCTGACATTCAGTGGAGCTGTGAACCCTGCAGAGAAAGGAGTGTCTGGTGTGTGAGCTTTGACATTGTTTTGAAGCTTGGATGAGTACATTAGAATTACTAGGAGCCAAGGTTTTCCTTGTGTGTGTGTGGTGGGGGGCGAATTTCTAATGGGGGAGGGAGGGAGTTGGGTAGAGATGTAGAGGAAAAGAGAGGAGCCATGAGCCCCAACTACTGGAGAGTCACTGTGTGTGTTCCTTAGACTCCATCTACTCCTGAAATAAGTGTGAGTAGACAAACCAAAGCCCTGCATAGGCATGTGTGCAAGTGTCACAGTGAAACCCACTAGTTTGTATAATTAATATGCATTAACATTTACAGTAAAAATACCGTAAAATCTTGTAGTAAAAAAAAATTAAATGCCAATAGTAGAATAACCTGACATTTTTGTGTCTCTGTGTAGTGCACTGAGAAGTGCCTGCCACTTGTAGGGTTGTTATAAAAAAATACTTACTCCATACCTAAGTTTGATGAAACAATCAAATAAGCTAAGAATGCAAACATTACCCAAAAGTCTATGTTGTGAAAAACAAAAACACTGTCATTAAAAGAAAAAAGAAAGCATGGCGCATGCAGAGGTAGGAGAATTGCTGAGAGTTCGAGGCCACCCTGAGACTACATAGTGAATTCCAGGCCAGCCTGGGCTAGAGTGAGACCCTACCTCGAAAAACCAAAACAAAACAAAACAAAACAAAAAAACAATAACAAAGCTTTCACACATGCATAAGTAGATCTATCTTCTCTGTCCCCTGAAGGGTACAAAAGACATTTAGGGATGGTTGTAGGCATTAAAATTAAGTAATTACAGTAAATGCTGTTATTGAATTAATGTTACTCATTTGGGCGATTTTGTGTTTCTCCGGGAGAATATCTAGCCTGGGGAAATGTCATGTATCAGTCAGTGCTTATGGTTTAATCTTATTCCTGACTGGCAGAGGGAATCCAAATGAAGACTCTCCAGGTAGCTTTCCTTTCTTTTTATTTATTTATTTATTTATTTTTTAAAATAGAACTGGTTGAAAATGGGTAGTCAGTTTACAAACATGTGAATTCCCAGCAGATACATATCTGTAAGAGTATCGTGACAATACTCTCCCTGGACATGATTGTCCCTAATGGCTTGTAAATTCTCTTGAAATAAATTCAACTACTTAAATTGATTTCAAGTATAGAAGAGGAACACCTCTTACTTTGTTGTGTGAACTTGGATAATCTCTGAATCAACACAATAGAAGGTAACAGAACTGTAGGTGATAATTAAGAAAAGTGCTTACTAACATGATCTTTCAGATGAACCAAGAGGAGAGAGTTCATTGGTTTCTCAGAAAAGGATACCATTTTTCTTTTAGTTACGACATCAAAATGGCTTCCATTTAAGCATGACCCCCACATTCTGTGTAAAGAAAGGTTTATATAACTGGAAGAAATCTACCCACCCCTACATTTTTGCCATGAAGTCTCACCTGAAACACAAAACACACTTGCTCAGTTATCAACCATGACAAAGTTGTAAGATGGCACCTACCCCCTGCCCCTTCCCCACACTCACCCAGGTAGGGTCTCCCTTTAGCTCAGGCTGACCTGGAAGTCACTCTGCAGTCTCAGGGTGGCTTCGAACTCATGGCGATACTCCCATGGAGTGCTGGGATTAAAGGCGTGTACCACCACACCCAGCTCAGGTCACACCCGAATTTATGTTTCCCTTTTGAATCCAAAACAGGTCCCTAAAGAAGTGGCTGACATCTTTAATGCTCCCAGCGATGATGAAGAGTTTGTGGGTTTCCAAGATGATGTTCCTATGGAAACCCTCTCAGAGGAGAGCTGTGATAGTTTCAACTCGCTGGAGGTGGGGAAACAGGTATGAGTGGGTGGTGTTTTCAGGGCAGGTGTGCTTATCTGGAAGCCTGGGTCTTGGTTTGGTTTCCTCCCTTGTTGAGCACTGTATTCTAATGTATATGCCTTTTAAAGATTGGGGAGGACTTGGGTCGCATTTGCTGTTTGAATCTCATCCATGAAGAAGTTATTTAAATAAAGGGCCTCACATGATCACATTTTCTTTGGAGGGAGGCTGTATTCAGAGTCCTCCCACCCAGCCCGCAGGGGAGGACCAGCCCTGCTTCATGTACCCAGCAGTGGAGCAGTGTCTAGTGTTGGTCCCAGCATGAGGTCCTGGGTTTCTACCCTCTTGGAATTGCTGCATTATTTTCGGTTTAATTACTTTGGTCTGTAACAACATAAGCTATAGTTTTCTGAGAGATAGTTTCTTGGGGATTTATAATGTACCCTAGCCCTACAGTGGCCGACTGAAATATCTAGTCTCCAGTCCCATTTTCTTCTGATTTCATCATGACACTCCAGAGTCTTCAGGCCTGTAACCTTTGCACTTGGGAGACTGAGGTAGGAGGATAGCCATGAGTTCTGAGGCTAGCCTGGGTTACAGAGTTGGCTCTAGGTCAGCCTGGGCTAGAGTGAGTTTCTGCCTTGAAAAAGCAAAAACAAACAAACAAAAAAAAGCCTAAGATCTCCATTCTGCTTCCACTATGACTCTACTGACAGGCTGTAATTTATCCCCACCTGGCTTCAGGTGGGCACGTGAGATATGAGACCACCCACTCCTGCTCCATGCCTTGGCTGTGCCCCTTGACGTGTCTGGCTTTCTGTTCTCTTCCGTCTTTTTGAGTTGGCATTCACAGGATTTTGCTCTGCCAGCTAACTCTTCACACTGCTGGGTTTCCTATTCTTTACTTTCCATGTCCCTGATAGGGTATTCAGACCAGTGGTCCTGCTTGCAGCTGGTACGTGCTCTGGACGCACAGCCTGGCTTCTCTCTCCTGCCCTAGCCGACTTCTGATGGGCATCTGGACTGGGGTTGGGTATTATGAGAAAGAAAGCTGAATTCCTTTTTGTCCTGTCCTGCTGGCTACTGGCTTCCAGTTCTTCATCTTTACCTCCATCTGTTATCATTCATGACCATCCTCCTCTTCCTCCTTTCTTGTCTCCCACCAGGAGTTGCAGAAACTCCTACTGTGTTCTCACATTCATCCCTTCCCTTTTCCTTCTACAGCTCTCCTTGCCCTCAGCCCTTACCTGAATGCTTGTTCCTTCCTTTCTGCTGGGATTCATCATAGGACTGAGCTCAGAACACCTCTGTGCACGCATGGTCTGTCAGAGGACGAGTGGAGCCTGTGGGATCCAGAGGAACATAGATCTTCTGAAGTACCCAGTATGGGGCCAGTGGACACTGAATTGAGAAACCTCTGAGGTGCCCAATATGGGGCTGGGTACACACTGGGCATTGAGTAACAGATCTCTATTTTTTCAAAAAATTATTTGCAGAGAGAGAATATGAATGAATATAGTTATGCCAAGGTCTCTAGCCACTGCAAACAAATGAGCTCCAGAGACGTGCATCACTTTGTGCATCTGGCTTTACGTGGGTACTGGGGAATTGAACCCCAGTCCTTAGGCATTGCAGGCAAGCGCCTTAACCACTGAACCATTTCTCCAGCTCCTCCCCCTTTTAAAAAAATTATTTATTTGCAAGTAGGGGGGAAGGGGGAGAGAGAAAAGGAGTGGGTTACCAGGGCCACTTGCCCCTTGCAAATGAACTCTAGATGCATGCACTGCTTTGTGCAGCTGGCTTTACATGGGTACTAGAGAATCAAACCCCTGGCCATCAGGCTTTGCAAGGAAGTGCCTTTAACCTCTGAGCCATCTCTCCAGCCCCGATCCTCTACTTTTGTGGTTTTGCTGACTACCTGCATGGTCAGCAGTCATTTCAGGCCCTCAGGCTGACCTTGATCAGCCGCATCACGGTGCCATTTGCTTTCATACAGACACCGTACGTATTCCATAGGCTTTCCTGCGGCAGGGCAGGGAGGTGAAGACGTCTGGCAAGTGTCAAGTTTGGATTTCCGAATCCCAGGTCTGCCTCTAACCTCCCAGCTCTCTCCTGCTGCACAGGGCAGACATGGGCTGTATCCCTCACCACAGCCACACTGCCCCTCTGGCCAGTGGCCCATGCTGCCTGTCTGCTTTTTCTTTCTCGCCATTTTTCTAGACTAGTTCACTGCCCTGCCCTGCCCTTCAGGAAGTCCTACGGGGTTCATTTCCTTCACTTCTGGGGGCTTGCTGATCTGTCAGGTGCCCCTCCTGGATTGTAAGCTCCTTGAAGGAAGAGACTTGACAATTGAGAGCTTTCTAGCTTCCCTGGCTCTCACCTTTCGTGTGTGTTGTTGGGTGCAGTTGAAATGTGTCCATCTGTCCGACTGGTTCAGCAGGCCTCTGCTCTCCAGTCCTTCCTGTCATGAGCTTCAATACAGAAAAAAGCACCACCTGACACTGCCTGACTTGTCGTTTACTTACAGCCTTGATCGTAGGTGCAGGTGCCTGCGGCCCACAACATTGTGCCCCGTTATTGCTGTGGCAGGATAATGGGCCGCTTCTCCAAGTGTTTACTCCAGGATGTGAGAGGCTCTGCAGTGAGCCTGGCTCCCTATAGTCCACATGGAATGCAGTGCTTACACTCTTTGGGGTGAGGAAAATAAAAGCACGGACATTAAGGATTGCGTCAAAGTTCTTAGAAATTAATTTTTGTGTTTTGTGTACAGTATGCATGTGTGTGTGCGCATGCACGCTTTTGGGTACATGTATGTGGTTTGTACGTGCATATGTACGCATTTGGAGGCTAGAGGTTCATGTTAGCTATCTTCCTCCATCATTCTCCTCCTTACGGAGACAAGTCTCTCTTGAGCCCAGAACTTGCTAATTCAGCTTGTCTAGCTAGCCATTTTGCCCCAGGGATCCTCTTGGCCCCATCTTCCAAGCATTGGGATTAAAGGTGGCCATCATGTGCACCCTACATTTATGGAGGGTGCTGGGGGTTTTGACCTCTAACCCTCATGCTTGTATGGTAAGCGCTTTACCACCGAGCCCTCTCTCCAGCCCGGGCAAAGTGGTTTTATTCCATCAGGACTGGTCACCTACAGTTTCACCTAGGTTGCCCATTATCTTTTTAAGGCAAGCAAAAAGGATCGAAAATGCCTGAAAGATTGGAACTTTTGCTCTCAAGCTTACCTGTTCTCTTTCAGGCTCTGGGCAGGAGCTTGGGGCATTTGGTGATTTTACATACCAAGGCCGTTGCCCTAGATAAGGCTGCAGGCGCTGGCTCAGGGTTCTGTGAGCGTAAGGTGTCTTCCCTCCGTGCCTTAGCAGGTTAGCTGGTATGTTCTACTCATTCTTTCTTAATAATCAGCTCGGGTCTGTGGCTTGCTTGAGCCATACACTTGTGATCCATTTAAACCAGATGAGAGAAGCTGCATGAGCTTGTACATAGTGTTGGTAACTGACTCTGTGTGCCCTTACGCACAATTTGAATTTCTCTTTTAAAGAAACTTCCCTTTTGTGCATGTATTTTTTCCCCAAGCAGCTGCACCACAGCGATCAACAAAGGAACAAAGTAATTTATCTCTGAGCAAACTCACTCCAATTACCCATAATAATTCATAGAGGAGACATTTTTAAGTTTAAAGACGTTAGCTGTAGGCATTTCTTTTCTCTATCCCCCTCTAAGTTTTCCCACTTGTCTATTAATTCTATTTTTTCCCAAAGATATCTGAGTTCTCAGAAGTGTCTAATTAAAGTCAGAGAAAGGTGGAAGGAGCTAGCCTCAGCCAGGGTAGTGTTAGGAGGGCCGTTGCTACATAGGCTGGGGACACAGACTGGAACCTGGAGCATGCTCTGGGGGTTTCCCTTTGGGTTTGGGGTTCCTCCTTTCTCCCTCTTTTCTTTCAGGCATACTCTTAAGAGAATAGGGTTTCCTTCCTTGTATTTAAAGGTCATATTTGGAGACTGTCTTTCTGTGTTTATTTTTTCGGGGTAAGCCCTCATTCTAGCCCAGGCCGACATGGGGTTCACCATATAGTCTCAGGGTGGCCTTTGGGTCATCATATTCCCTGTGCTCATGAGCTGCTGACTCCTGGTTGCTCACCGCTCGGCCCCTGTAAGGGAACTTTGAGACGGACAGTGGCTTTCTTTCAGTCCCCAGGGTCCGTTTCCCTGCCGAGGGGCCCACCATGTGAAGGGGAGGGGTGCTCACCCATGGGAGGAGGCCACTCTGGATGGCTACAGGGAAGCATGGAGGGCCGGGCAAGCCAGGCTCTCTCCCTCCAGGTGTTTGGAATTCTGTGTGAAAGCAGATAGTTCTGGTTGCTAGCTTGGCAGGACACACAGAATTCCTTCAACCAGTCACGTCAAAGTGACTGAAGTGACAAGATTCCTGCTTTTTAAAAATTTTCTGATTTGTAGTTCTTCACTTCTGTAAATTTTAAAAAATGTGTTGTGTGTTAGCTGACCCATTTTAAATTGTGTTAGCTCTATTCAACATATTATGCATACATCCCTACATCCATCTGCAGAATGTTTTTGCCTAACAGAAATGCATTACCTATTAAACAGTAACATTCTGCTCTCTCCTTCCCTTCCTGTACCCTGTTCAATTTCCTGTCTCTGGGCCAACAAATAGTAATTGATTGTTGAAACAAGGTCTCACTTTGTAGTCTAGACTGGTCTCAAACTTGCAATCCTCTTGCCTAGGTCTTCCAAGTACTGGGGTTTCAGGTGTACACCATCATGCCTGGCTTCAGTCTCCCTCCCTCCTTCAGCGTGTGTGTGTGTGTGTGTGTGTGTGTGTGTGTGTGTGTGTGTGTGTGTATACATACACACTGGGCATCCTTTCTGGCTCCAAGGACTGTCCCCCTGAGACTGTAGTTTTTCTTTTAGATTTGCTGACCAGAGCCCCAGTAGCCCTCCTGTCTGTCTCCCTGCTCCTCCGCACTAGGGTTCAGGCATGCACGGGTGCCAGGGATCAGACTGAGACCCTCATGATGGCGCAGCAAAGCGCTCTTCCCTACTGAGCCATCTCCCTTGCTCTTAAATGTGTGCTTTTAATTTAGCAGAATGTGCGTTTCCATTCCAAATACTTCACAGAAGAGCTAAGAAAAATTTTTATAGAGGACACCGACTCCGAAGATTTTGAAGGCTTCACACAGAGTGAACTGATCGCGAGCAGTGACCCAGGAGTGACGGTAATAATGGTCAACATTTGAGGCTCATGAGTTGTGTGCTTGAGTTGTTTCTGAATCGAGCCTCACTGGTAAGAATTTACTTCACAAATGAAAACAGTTACATTTTTCTTTTCAGATTTTATAAACCAGTTAACATGATAAAAAAAATTCCTACCTGGCTCAGGGTGCATTCTTTGCAGTGGCTTGTTTTTGAGGTAGGGTCTTGCTCTAGCCCAGGCTGACCTCTAGCTCACAGTGTTCTTCCTACCTTTGCCTCTTGAGTGCTGGGAATAAAGTTGTGTGCCACCATGCCTAGCCCACATTTATGTTTCAAACTGATACATGGAGACTTTTTTTTTTTTTTGAGAGCTTTACTATATGAACATACCGCATGTTAGTTACATTACTCTTACGTTCCCCCTCCCTGACCTCTTTCCCACTGAGGGCCCTCCCCAGTGGGGCTATCAGTACTCACTGTGGGGTCATGGGGAGGGGGACAGGCCAATGCCTCTGAGTATACCTTCCCAGCCTATGGCCTGTATATTCTTTCTGTTTGGCAGACTTTTCAAACCACACATATTTTCTACTTCCTAAAAAACCAGAATGATGGTGGGAAAAAAAAAAAAAAACCATACCATTTCCTTCTTTGCTATTAAGATGAAGGTAGTTTGTGACTACTGACCGTCAGCAGCTCTGAGGGACCAGCCTTTGGCACAGACCCTGTGAGGACAGTCATCCATGGCTGCTGGCTTGCTGTGTCCCTCCGCTTTCCAAGGGCATCACTTTAAGGCACAGAAACCCTGGTGTTGGACTGCCTTACTTGATGGTGGATGTGCCCACCCAGACACCCAGCTCTGTGCTGGGTTTCTTTGTGGAAGCTGTTTGTGTGGCAGCTGAGGGGTTTAGGCCAGCATGTGCCCAGATTCTTGCCAGCAAGACACTAGGGTCTTTCCAAACCCTGATGGGTATCATCTGTCGGTGACTTACTTATCCACCATCCTTCAGCTCAGCAATGTCTGCTTAATCAAAGAATTAGTTCTAATAAGGGAAAGTGAGTTAACCCGGAAATCTTTTTCCTCCTTAGAATCTATACATTTAGGGAATGGATCAGCTGGGAGGTTTTTTATAGAGTGGTAGAACTTAATGTGGGTCCACTTGCAAATTTTATTTTAGAAAGCATTGAGAAAAGCCACATTAACCAGTGTTCTATCACTAGAACAAAACAACAGATAACTTGTAGAGTACTCATAGCTGTGGAGAGTCCAATCTGGGGTCTGTCAGGGGAGACAGCACATCGTGGTGGGACCATGTGAAGCAAAACTGAGCAAGGACGAGAACATGGCCCCGCTGTCTGCTTTAGAGTATGGTCCCCATGACCTACAGACCTTCTCCTGGGCCTGCCCTCCTGAAGGCTGTACTAAGCTTCTAACACGTGACCTTTGGGGTGGGGAGTGTGTGACATCCTAACAAACAGAAGCCTGGATGTCTGTTGCCTCAGCCCCCTGCACACCCTCATGAAGAATGGCCAGACCCTCTTTTCTGATAGTTGGATAGTGCCATAACCTTGACTCCTAGTGAGCAGCCGGCCAGATGTGCAACAGCTGACCTTGGGCCCTTCTTGTTGTGGACTGTGTGCTTTTGCCTGCCTCAGTCTTTGTAAGGAACCCTTCACATATCCGTGGTCACATCACATCCATGATCAGGAGAAGCAGGGTGGGGGAGGAGTATGACAGCGTCCCCTGACATTGGAAGTCCGCTGCAGCCCGGCATTATGAATGTACTACTCATGTGCAGAGTTTGAGGTATTACACAGACAAATGAGCACAGTACTGTTCTATCTCTCTGCTTGCCTGGCATGGATTGGTGTACCAGGCTTGGCAGTTAACTGTGTCTTGAGTCCAACTGGAGCTTGAGGGTCTGCTTGTCGTGATCCACATCGCGGCCTCCCTGAGAGCTGATACCGGCCAGGTTCACTTGAGTCAAGGAAGGATTTGTAGGAGACACCTGCTTTTAGTATTAAAACCTGTCATTTCTCAGTCTGTCACATCTCAGTGTCATTCCACTGTCAGCTGGGTGATGTCACCATGTCCTACCTGTTCTTCCTGTTAAGTCAAGTGAGGTTTTAATGCTGCAGGGTTGGAGTTTAGAAGTTTGTGGTGAGACTTCTAAGCTGAGGAGTGTCTGCAACAGCCTGCAGAGCTCTCTGCCTTCATTCCGAGCGACTACAGGAAAGGGAGGGCTTCCCCATTTGCTCTGAGGTGGCTGTCCCTCCCTCATCTCAGTGGCAGGTCTACGCCTGCTTCTTAGCACACCTGGGTTGGCAGCTAGCTGCATCTGTTTATTTTTACCTGGAATCACTTGCTGTGGTTTAGTCGGCTCTCCTGCCCCTTCCTGTTAGTGCTGTCTAGAGCAGACAGGTCTCCCTTCTATCTGGACATAATGCCTCTCTTCTTTTCCTCCCTGCTTTTCTTGAACTCATTTCGCTTGACTTCCCGATGTGCCCACTTGCTTGGTGGCTGTGGAGGTGCCTGCACTGTGTTTTACTTCCAGCCTGTGAGGGCGCAGGGTGTTCATGGCTTAGCCAACGCTTGGGTCAGTGGTTAGGCTGCTCTGATTCTGTTCATCAGTGAACATTCAGAGGGAAGTCGTCATAGGAAGGGGCATCTCACTCTCATGTTCTTCTAGAACAAGGCGAGATTAGATTCCTTTGTATTGTTAGTGCTGGGGATTGGAGCCAGGACCTCGCATGTGCGTTGAGCTGTATTCCCAGCCCAGACGAGTTCTATGCACGCGAATGCTTTGATTTCTTGTCAGGTGATTAGAGTCAATGCTATCATTCTTCGTTCTCTTTGTCTTTCAGCCTGTGGAGTCAGAGCGGAGTGACTATGACAGAGCATCTCCTCAGGTGAGTGAGGAGGAGGAAGACGATGAAGAAAAGGCCATTCAAAGGGACAGGCCTAGAAGAAGCAGTTTTGGCCTCCGAGTAGCCTTCCAGTTCCCTACCAAGAAATTGGCAAAAACACCAGATAAAAATGGCTCTCGTGAGCTGCTTTTTTCTAGCTCACACTTTCAGGACAGGAACATGGATCTCGGAAGAGAGAAAAGCTGCAGGCAGGCCGAGGAAAGGGAAGATTCTGCTTCTGAGTCGGAGGACGATGCTAGGGACGAGAGCCAGGAGAGCTCGGATGCACTTCGGAAGAGGACCATGAACATCAAGGAGAACAAGGCCATGGTACGTAAGCTCCTGCGGAGAGTCCCTAACATAGCTGCCGCTTTGTCTCTGGAGGAAAGCGCACTCTGGGGACTGCGTAACCTTTTTCTTGTCCAGAACCCAGAGCTGCTATTACATGGCCAGCTCCGCTCCTGCTGCTCACTGTTGATCAGGTTACAGAAGCACTGAGGAGGGGCTGGCTGTCCACCTATCCCAGCAGGCAGCTGAGGAAGGAGGCTGTGGCCAGCGGAAGTGAGGGTTGCAATGGGCAGCAGGCAGCTTTTGCCTGGAATCGGCTCTCCTGCAGAGATCCTGAAGGAATGGGAAAGGCCTAGAATTAAAGCCACCTCAGCCGTTTCACTTTTAAACGCTTGCATTATGTCCACATGTAACAAAGTGAACATCTTTGCTGTGCGTGTTTGGTTTTCTATATGTGGTCATAGTTTTATATTGACAGAATTTTTAGAGATTCTGATTATAATCAGCTTTTTTATTTTGGTAAATTTTCTTAGATATTTTCTTTTATAGAAATGTGCTGTTATTTTAGAAAAGACCAAGTCTACTTTGATTTTTATCTCAAGACAAATGTGCTTTGCTAAAGGAAATTTGTAGCACTGTATCCATCTGTTTCTAGTAAGAAGGGGTTCTGTGTGATTATTTGTAGTGGTACCATATGATTGTATGAATCTAAAACTGAAAAAGAATCCTAATTAAGTCACCTGGTTGGCATATTGGTGCCTTTTGCTTGGTGGTAATTACTCATTTGAGGGAGTTAATCGAAATCAAGGTTACTTCATTGAGTGATGGCTTCCTGAAGCTCAGGCTGGCTTTCTATAGCTGAGGATGGTTTTGAGCTCCTGATCCTCCTGCTTCTGCCTTCTGGGTGCTGGGGCTGCAGGCATGTGTCACCACTCCAGGCCTAGAAATTATTTTTCTTGACTTTGGACCTCTGTTAAAACCATCTAGTTGAAACCCCCACTTTGGGGGGTGTACGTGTGGTAAAACTTGAGTTTCAGGTGTGCAAAATGTGCCCCAGGGTCACACTGCTAGGCTAGCGGCTGTCCTGGCTCTGGACATTGCAGGACTGTCGTTGTTGTGCTTTATGTAAAGGCTGGGCATACAGTAGACACAGGTGAAGGATGACATTGTCTTCGCAGCCCTGAAGCAGTCTTCCCACGTGAGGGAGGCTTGTATAAACCAATGCAGCAGGACAGCTGCAGATGTGTTGGGGGTGGGTGACCCTGAGCTGGCACGTGGACTCACCTGAGGTCTCTTTCCTTCTGAACTTCAGCTTGCTCGGCTGCTGGCAGAATTGAACTCCGTGCCAGATTTCTTCCCGGTGCGAACCCCGACCTCAGCTTCTGTGAGTAGAACTCCTCGTAGTCACCCTGACCCATCCTGATATTTAGGAGTCAGTCACCTTTTATTTAGGGAACCATCCAGTCACGTCTGTTTGTGCTCTTGGTTCCAGAAGAAGAAAACAGTGCGACGGGCCTTCTCCGAGGGACAGATCACACGGCGCATGAACCCCACACGGAGTGCAAGGCCCCCTGAGAAGTTTGCTGTGGAAAACTTCACCTTCTCAGCCACCAAATTTGCCGAAGAACTTTATAGTTTACGAAGAAGGAAGACGATCAGTGGGGTATTTCCTAACTAATAAACTATTCTCACCCAAAGCTGGGCCCTCACAGAGGAGTGTCTCTCCTCACATCAGGGCTGGCTATGGGTGTTGTTTCTGACCCAGGAGGCCTGTGGCAGCTGAGAACCTGCATTGCTCCCATGTCCCCAGAGTATATTTTGGGTTGACCCCTGCTAAGTTGCAGGTCACATCGAGAGCCCTTTCTGTATCTAAACTGAGCTGAACAGTGTTGGTGGTTGAGTGGTGGAGGCTGGCCCAGCATGCACAGGGCCCTGGGTTTGTTCCCAGCACTCACTTCACGCTCTAATGGCAGGAGAGGCCTGTGCATGCAGGGATTCCTGCTTGATTTTCTGTGTCCGAAGTGATGCCTCTGGAGTGCTGTCAGTGGGAGAAACTTGAGCCACCCCAAATGTGGGCTTGACTGTGGTTCACTTCCCTGTCACCAGCGGAACACCCACAAGCCCAAGCTCTTCATTCGATGCTGTGTGTCACCTTGCAGAGAAAGCAATTTGGGGTGGGCCTCATGGGCCCGAGGAGCCCAGTGAACCACTACATAGATAGAAGGGCTCCAGGGAAACTGAAGAGGAGGGACATGGTCAACGTTAGTGGATCCCTAAGCTCCTTTTTATTCTATTTTTAAATGTCCAAAGATACCTTATTCCAGGCATTTTTGCAGGGGAAATGTCAGCGGTTTAGACGTCACCGTATTTCTTCTATTCGCCGGGTGGAGGATATCACTGAAGAGGACTTGGAAAATGTTGCCATAACCGTTCGAGATAAAATCTACGATAAAGTCCGGGTAAATAAAACGAGGAGTGGTGTGCATGTTGCTGTTCTTGCTGGGAGCTCCAGGCATTGGTGTCTGAAGGCATACCTTGTTTTTAACTAGATCAGTCCTTAAGCTCCCCAGGAGCTTACTCTAAATTGTAGGATTGGGGTCAGCTATAACTGGGCAAAGGACAATGGTCGCTTGGTTTAGAAAAGCATATTTGTATATGTGTTACATTTTTAGTACTTACGTGATTTTATGTATTAAATTTTGGAGGGGCTATATACCTATGGAGAATTTGATTGGAAGGAAATTGGGTTAAAACTTTATGTGTTCTGCGTCTTTTTTTAAAAACAAGTTATGGGAAACTTAAAGTAGTTGTTAAATGTTAATAGAATTGCCGATATTTTGAAAGCAGATTTCACCCTGAAGGTGTCCAGGTCTCCAGCAGTAACCTAGAGCCACCTCGGGGCTTCCTCACTCATTCTCTGTCCGCCCTCATCTGCCCTGAGGTGCATTTCTGGCCCCTGAACCAAAGTGCTTACAGTGGAATGAGGCGGAACTTCCCCTTGGTCATGTGTGTGATGGTGTCTGTTCTCACTAAGAAGTCCTGCTTCTCCTAGGGTAACACGTGCCATCAGTGCCGGCAGAAGACCATGGACACCAAGACAGTGTGTCGGAGCCAGGACTGTGGAGGTGTGCGGGGACAGTTCTGTGGGCCATGCCTGCGGAACCGCTACGGGGAGGACGTGCGGACCGCGCTGCTGGACCCGGTAGGAGCAGTGTTGGTACTGAAGGGGCACAAGTTCAAAGTGGAGGGTCTGTAGTGCCCTCGGCACTTTCCTTTCCCCTGCTAACGCTTATGAGGAGAGGAAATGAACATGCTGAATGACAGGGAGAAGTTTCCCGGTGACGAAGCAAATCTTTGGGTTGCTTGGTTTGCTACAGGTTGACCCTGTGCCTCTCTTCCAGTCTATAGACTGACTTAGGATTAAGTGATTCAAGATTGAATAGTGGGAGAGCTGGAGTTCACACCTTCATCTTTTGCCTATTTTTATTCCTACAACCAAGGTCAACTTTGTGGGTGTATGACCTATGTGTCACATAGGACTTTGCACTAGGCTTAATGTCTTGAAACTCCTCATAGGTTTTTAACAGCTATTAGTATCTGCTCAGGATCACTGGGCCACTGTGAACCTTGAAAGGAGGTTATGCGATGTTCATGAACTGCCCTGGTGACAAACACCGGGAGGAGAGGCTTGATCCGAGTCCCTTGCTAGAACCTGTTACTAACAGGAGACATCTGCGCCACTCTTAGGATTGGATGTGCCCACCCTGCCGTGGGATCTGCAACTGCAGTTACTGTCGGAGGCGTGATGGCCGCTGTGCCACAGGGATCCTCATTCACCTGGCCAAGTTTTGCGGTTATGACAACGTTAAGGAATATCTGGAGAGGTAAGTTTCTAGCAGGTCAGAACAGAGGGATTGTGAACCCAGTAGCTGTTTCCTCACTTCCTGGCTGGGTTTACTAATAGCTTGAGTTCCTTCACTAAAGGGCTTCGTTGTTAGTCTATTCAGCTCCATGTTACCTTGAAGCAAAGTTTCCCCTGGTGTGAAACAGATGGAAGAGCAGGGGTGGGCATGGATTGCAAACAGCTATGAAGCCAGGATGTCCGGCATGTATCCGTAGGGGGTTCTTGAACCTAGAATTCAGCTTGGTGCTCCCTCCCCTCTGACCTGTACCCTTATCTCAGCTTACAGAAGCAGCTGGTAGAAGACAAATGAGAGAAGAGCCAGCCTCTACGGAGTACTCAGACATGGATACCATTTGTGCCTAAGACTTAATGTGTATTTTTATACAGTTTTTTTTGTAGAGTTGACTGTTTCTAATTTTTTTAAAAAAATGTTTTATGTGCATAAAAAAGATTTCTCAGGAAAGCAGAGGAATCTATATCTACAGATACGCACAGACCTGTGTTGATAAAAATATCTGCTGAGGACTTCAAAGCACAGTGTTTAGTGGTGCAGAGTTACAGCTCAGGTGACTTACACAGACCTTGTATCCGCAGCTTTTGCTGTTTTGTTCAGGGGTTAATACTTTCAGTTTGCCTTACCCTGAGTGATCATAGCTTACCCTGCTCTCTGGGTTGGTTGTTTGGTGTTGAAGAATGTTCCTTTAAATTTACAAAGTGCAATTAATCATAGAATGTGTTTCTAGAGTTTCCTTTTTATTAAAACTTAAAGTGGACCATCATGTTACAAACACTGGAGGCCTCAGAGTGCCTGCCTCTTCCTCCAGGACCTGCCTGCTGCTTCTTTTGAAAGAATTTAAGGGATGTTTAACTTAAATTTTCTTTTTTTTTTTTCTTTTCGCTGTTTTAGAGGTCCTGGTTGAGTGATTGAGACGAGGGGAACCGTGGTGGTTTCATAGAGGCTTTAGAGAAAGCTCAAATCGCCAAGCAGAGCTTCTTGACAGCCTTCTAGTATTTTAAGAAGAGTTTTCTAAGACATAAATGCACATGTATGTCACTGGAAAGTGCTCACTGTTCTGGCTGGAGGCACGTACATACCAGTGCAAAAGTTCTCTCAGGCTTCCAGCAGCAGAGCCACACCAGCTAGCACCCATTTGGCTGGCTTCTCTTGACTCTTCAACCGGAAGCTCCAAATATACGTAGGGCCTCTTGCTTTGGTTCTGTACACAGGACACTCATAGGTATGTTTGGTTTCTTGTCTGTCCATGGGTATGGCTTTGGCAAAGATGACTGGCATCATGGATGTTAACTCTTTGAGGCGGGCATCAACAAGCGTTCCTGACTGAGTGTCCCATCTGGCGCCTATGGCACAAACAATGGTTGTAACTGATAGATAATAAATGTTTCCAGTTTTGTTACATTTTTCCCTGTTGTGTATATCTTGCTATGGCTGAGGAGGTGCAGGCTACCTTAATCTATCTTAGATTGTTAGTCCAATGTTTAATGGCTAAACACTTCTAAGAAACCAATTTAGATTCATATACTCGTAAGGGAAGACAAACATCTCCCCAATGTTCCATTCACTCCTGCATGTTCCTCATCTAGGCTTGAAATACTGGAACTGTGCATTTCCTTCCCAGAGAGCATGTTTAGGGACAGTTCAATATTTGAATTTGGAACAGTGAAAAGCAAAATAATCTGGTGCTAGTGCCCCAGGATAACTTGAGTGTCTTACATTCCTACCTTGCCTTGGAAACATACCTTGGCATGAAGTTATCTCAGAGTGTGGGTCCTGAGTAAGACCGCTCTGTCCATACTCACTGGGGTGACTCACCTTCCAGGAGGAACCCATGAAGGTATGCACCTTCCCTGGGGGGATGCCCATAATCTTCCTTTGTTTTCTTGGTAACATCAATAGTCAAACACATTCTGTCCAGTGGCCACTCGTTTTTCCGAGCCATGGTCTGCATGATTGCTTGGGAAGAGACGGATAGGAGTTGATTAAAACTAAATAAATAAAGCCTACTGCTTCCTGGGAGCCACCAGTATATCTACACAGGGTTCTGGGGCCCCGGGCAGGGCTTGGCTGACCAAGACAACCTGTGTGGACTAGAAGAGAAACAGCCATTCAGTTTTGTGTTGTCTGTTCACCTGCACCAGAGTGGAGAAGTGAAGACCAGGCCCTCTGGCTGTGCCCTCCCTCCTGTGAGAACATTTTCTCTTTGGTTGCCACTCTGGCTTGGTTTTGGTGAGCAGGTTGTGGGGGATTCATCAGGCCTCTGCCAGTGGTGGAGTCCCTTGATCATTCAGGGCTGCCCTGTCACTAGCCGTACCTGTTAAGAAGGACTGAGGGTTGAAGAAGCCAGACAGCCACACAACCGCTGGGAGGGCAAAGTCCTGTGTCCAAGTATCAAGTTCTCGGCAGCGCAAGAGGAGGTCATTAAACCTGGTTCATGGAAGACGGGACAAAATAAACCAGTTTTTTAATACAGTAGGGGGTGGCACAGAAGAATTACAATACTTACTCTCCCCTTTATTTCCTTCCAATGGTCTTAAAAGGAACTATGATACCGATAAAATCCTTACCTGATTTTTGGGGTGGTGTCCATTTAAAGGGCTATCAGTTTGTTTTCTGTTGAGATTTTATACTCACAGCTTTAACCCTTAATGACCTTTAGGAACAGAAAGCACGAGGGAGTATGCTTAGCTGTTTTTTTTTTTAAGTTTTTCAAGGTAGGGTCCTGCTCAGGCTGGACTTGAACTCACAGCAACCCTCCTACCTCTGCCTCCCGAGTGCTGAGATTAGAGGCGTGTGCCACCATCCATGCCTGGCTGCTTAGCTATTTTATTTAGAGCCTCCTGGGTGCTCTGTAGTGACCAGGCCATGTGAAAGGACTGGCCAATTCTCCACAGTATAGAACACAGCAAACCCGAGCCTGCTTAATGAAGCAGGGAAAGGCTGAAGTAGCCAGAGGTAAGAGCAGGTGACAGTGTCTTTCCCCACACGGGATAATTACTAGAAAGGGAAGGTAAAGGCTTCTATTCTAAGGCAAGCAGTCTGTTGCCCACTGTGATTTAAGATGCTGCTAGTTCTCCCAGTTATAAAAGGTAGGCCATACCCAGCTCGGAGAGGCTAGTTCATGGAGGCGAAGGGAAAAGGAGCTTGTTCTGTAAAGTTTGGGAATATGGAAAGGGTGGAGCAGGGGCTGGCACTGCAAGCTTGTGGCAAGGGAAGAAGGATGAATGAGGGATAACAGACTGGTCCCATCCCCTACACTCATGGCAGGAGCATTTGCTGGAGATGCTGGCTGACTCGAGGCCGATGTTCACTTCCAAGCACAAGGTATCCCAGGGCAATAATCTGCTATTGTAGAGCATGGGCCTGTGACCCAGGCCACATGGCAGGTCTAGGCCCTCAGAACGTGCTCCAGTGAAGACAAACTCCTCTGCCATGCGGCTGGAAACAAACACCGGGGCTGACTATATAGACACGACGAAAAGGAATTCTACCGTGACCTGTGAAGATGATGCCCCTGGCTGGCCACAGGAAAACAACCCGTTTATAAAAGGGAAAAACGATGCTGGCCTCAACTGAGAGTATATTCACTCCCAGCTATCCTTCAGGCATGTTGGAACATAGATGAGGTCATGTTGAGTCCTCCCTGCTGCTTGAGATCAAGGCCAAATGGGAACCCAAGGCTGCCTGATCTTCAGTCCTGTCTAGTGCCTCTGTGGGCTCAGCATGCAGGCTGTCGGGTGGAATCAAACTTCCCCCTGAAACATTTTGTTTTTGATTTTTCATGGTAGGGTCTCCCTGTAGCTCAGGTTGACCTGGAATTCACTATGTAGTCCCAGGCTGGTCTCAAACTCATGACAATCCTATTACCTCTTACCTCCCAGGTGCTGGGATTAAAGGCGTGTGCCACCACACCTGGCTCTGCTGAAATATTATAAAAAGAGGCTTTCTGTCCTGGGATTTGTGGACCCCTCCCAAATATGGCACTGTAACTCTCGTAATAGAGCTTTACTTCTAAAAAGGTAATTCGTTTTAGCTGCCTCTCACTGAACAATGCTGCTTTCTCATATCAACGTGTAAAGAAAACAGGCTGCGTATGGCATGAAAAACCACCTGCAGATCCAGCGAACATGTTTGCAACATGGGAAATAATGCAAAAAGATTAACTGTGAGGAACAAAATTCCAAGTCATTCAAGGGAAGACAGACGATGAAGAGATAAGCAAAGCAAGCACAGAGGCTGAAATTAGGAGCGTTCAGGAGGGTGACTACAGAAAGTGAAGAGGGGAAGGCACGGAGACGAGAGCTGATGGCTTCACGGCAGAAGCTTTGGGTCTTCATTTAGTCCTGCTCCATAGTGAGCTTGTGAAGAGGTGGCAGGTGTATTGAAAACAGACTCTGACACTCAGAGCAGGGGTTTCTGAGGAATCTTCTGTCCTAGGATGCCTACATGTAGTCAGTATCCGAAGCCAGTTCAGACACACAGGATGTGACTTCCTCACGGCCCTGACTTGTGGTTTATATTTTGGTGATGCCCAAAGCAAGATGCAAAAAGCAGTGCCAAGCAAGTAACTAAGTCAATACATTGTTGAGTAAAAATAATGAGACAGAAGGCGGCTCATGTTCTGAAGGAGGTTGAAGGGCAGGGGAAAGTGGCACTTTTAGGAGTTACAACGTAAAGGATTTCTACTAAAGAATTAAACCAAGTTGAAAAAAATTGGGATTACTTGCAGAACAAATATAAATCATTTCTGGGTACAAAAACTCAGATTTTGCATATTTTTATTAGAGTCCTATTGAGGCTCTCTGTTCCTGTCCCATACAGTGGTGATTTGGGGTGCCTGGCGGACATTTGGGTTTCTAAGGGAACTTACAACTTGGCTCTGATTCAGGAAAACTACCCAGGCACTGGAGCTCGGGAGATGGCTTAGTTGGTAAAGGACTTGCACAAACATGAGAACCTGAACTTGGATTCCCAGCTCCCATGAAAAAGCTGGGTGAGGCAGCGCATGTCTGTAACCCCAGTGCTGGGGAAGTGGAAGCAGGAGCCCTGGGCTCGCTAGCTAGCCTAGACTGGCCGAGTCAGTGCCCTCTGGATTCAGTGAGACCCTGTCTCAAATCTAAGAGATTCGTAAGGAGGGCACCCGGTGTTAACGGCTGCACGCCTACCATGTACACAGACAGAAAAGCTGCAGCACCAAAATGGACTCGAGTTGTGTACCAAGCCTACAGAACAGTTGGCCTTCAGCCATCTGAATCTTCACCCTGGCTGTGTGACCCCTCAGTAGTCATGTCCTCATGAAAAGGCGGCTTTCCCTTACCTATTAGGAACTTTCAGAAATCATCTCTGAGGTAACAATAATCATTGGCTTCAGAGGTCATCTGTGAAGTAGCATTAATCACTGGGGCTTGGAATCTGTGGCACCTCGGTGAGGAAATCCTTTTAATAGTTTTCAGATGAGAATGCAAGACAGATCAGGTGTTTTGTCAAAAAGCAATTGCCCAGTGAGAGGCAGAATTTGAATCTTGCTCTCTGGCCTTACTTTCAATTGGCTTAAAATTTTTTTTCTAAATTATGTTTCATGTTTTTAAAAAATACTTATAGTACCTTTTAATTTATTTGCAAGCAGAGAGAGGTAGAAGAGATTCAGACAGAGAGAATAGGTGTGCTAAGGCCTCTCCGGCTGCTGTAAATAAACTTCAGATGCACACACCACTTTGTGCATCTGGCTTTATGTGGGCACTGGGGAATTGAACTCGAGTCCTTAGGCATTGTAGGCAAGCGCTTAACTGCTAAGCCATCTCCATCCCTGAACTGGCTTTTACCTTTGAAGCAACACACCATGAGGACTCAAGTGGAATGCCTGGTGGAGTTTGGATGGCGATGGACTGAGTACCATCAACCAAGCATAACCTTCAGGATAGGGCTTTCATTCTGAAAATGCAACCTCTTCACTGGAGTCAACAGTGGCTGGTGGCAGCAAGGGAAGGAACTTACCACTGGGCCAGGCCATAAGTCGATGGGTAAGCCAGTTTGCTCCAAGCGTCTGGAACCCTGTTGTAACTCAGAGCAGACTGCTGGACTTCCACGTCAGGGGATAACGATAACTCTCCCTTGGATGGGGGAAAAGGCCACAATCAGTATTTTCCAGCTAGGTGAAGCCCCTCTCATCCCATTTTCAACTCACCTTCAAACCAAGGTCTAACTGTTGGAGTGACACACGGATTTCCCGAATGAGAAGGTTCATCCTTTCACATTCTTGGAAGCAAACGAGAACATACGGGCTTCTGTTTGAGGTTTTTTGCGTTATCTCTGCCATGTTGAACTCTTCCGGAAGTTTGTCCAAAATGTCATCCAAGATATTCTTAACCTTAAATCATTAAAATGCAAAGATTTCTCTTTATTCCAGTTTTGCTCATAGTAACTATACATCACCGTCTCAGTGTATGTGTTACACATTTGTGTAAGCATGTATGTATGCTGAGGTGGGAGAAAGATGCATGGCCCCTATCATTCCTCTGCCTTATTCCCCTGAGATGGTATCTCAGTGAACAGGGTGTTCCCCATTTTTCAGTTAGACTGGCTGACCAGAGAGCCCCAGAGTTGCTTCTGTCTCCAGCCCCCGTGGTCCCGAGGTTACAGATCTGCAGAGTGCTAGGACTGAGCTCAGGCCCTCATGCAGGCACAGCAAGGACTCTTGCCTGCTGAGTCCTCCCCAACCACTGCATCATACTTTTCAGTCTCTGAACATCCCAAGTGTCGCTGCCAAGTACTGCCACTTCTCAGTTGTTCCTACCTCAGTGTGCACTGCCTTCCTCACCTAGATGCCAATGGGGTCAGGGAACAGGCTAGTGCATTTGTGTTTATACACTGCTAGCATTTAGGGACATAAGGATCATCAACTAGCCAGGTGTGGTGGTGCACACCTTTAATCCCAGAACTCGGGAGGCAGAGGTAGGACGATCACTGTGAGTTCAAGGCTACCCTGAGACTACATAGTGATTCCAGTTCAGCCTGGACTAGAACGAGACCCTACCTCGAAAAACTAAAGAATCATCAGCTAAGCCTGGCATGGTTTCTCGTTCTCATTCCTTTAATCACCACTTAGGAGGCTGAGGTGGATGACCATCATGAGTTTAAGGCCAGCCTGGACTACAGAATGAATTCTAGGTCAAGCTGGGTTAGAGTGAGACCCTGCCTTAAAAAAAAAAAAGAAAAAAGAAAGAAAAGAATCATAGCTACATGATAATTATACATAACGATCCAAAGAAGCAGAACTCATCATCAGGTAACATTTACTAATGAAATAAATATTTCAGAAGAGAAATGAATGCAAGAAGCCTTTAAAGCAAGAGCTTATTCTGGTAGCTGATGCTGTCTTTGCAACCTGCATATCCTAAAATAATTGGAGCAATTTGCACCAACATTTTAAAGAAGGCCTCTCCTATGATTGTTGGTCTGAAGGAATGAAAGATTTATCTACGTAAGATGTGAACAGACATATAGCGCTCAAACGTGAGATTACTGGGAAAACCAACAAATACCATACGAGAAGGATAGATGGAAAATACTGCCTGGGCCAGTGTGTGGAACACCTGTAATCCTAGTTTAGGAGGCAGGGGTAGGATTGTCAGGTCTAGCCTTGAACACCAAAAAGTAGGAAAAAAATATTAGGGCTAGAGAGATGGCTCAGCAGTTAGAGGTGCTTGCTTGCAAAGCCTGATGACCCTGATCAACTCCCCAGCACCCAAGCAAAGCCAGATGCACAAAGTGCACATATGTCTGGAGTTTGTTTATAGTAGCAAGAGGCTCTGGAACACCCATTCTCTCTCTTTCTCTCTTGTTCTTTCAAATATTTTTAAAATCATGAATAGAAAAAGAAAAGAAAGTGCTTTTAAGCCTCAGGTAACTTAATTTCTCAGAAAACAACCAATGGTCCTGACATCATGATTCAAGTGTCTATGGCATTTTGACAAGTTACCAGGTCCCCAAAAATCTTAAACACATTAACAGCTACAGTAGGCAGTGTGAGGCACAGCAGGGGAGTTTCATTTTAAAAAAAGGAATCAGCTAGATTTTGCTTCCCTACGCTGGCCTTTCTGGATACCCAGCCTTAACAAGTCACTGGAGCTTGTCTCTGAAGTGGAGATCCCAGTAGCTCCTGGAGCTCTTGTGGATTAACTAGTTTATCTGTGAGGTAGTTTCTACAGTGCCCTGCATAGAACTAAGCACTGAATAAATGGCCTTTGCCACAAGTTGGCTGCCTGCCTGGGGTGCTGTGGCATCTTAACCTCACACACTGCATCTTCTGGTTTAATGACTGGCCTCGGGAAGATGAAGGAAGCACAAAAACCTGACTCAAAGGTCCACCATCTACTTCTATTAGTGCTTTAGCTACATACATGGATTTTTGCCTTATTCATCTTTTGAGAAGTGTGATAGTTTTGGAGATGGCTCATTGGGAAAGTGCTGGCTGCACAAGCTTGAGAACTTGAATTCGGAATTCCCAGAACCCAGCATGGGGTCACACTCTTTTAACCCTGGTGGGGGTGGAGAGGTGGAGACCAGGAATCCTCAGGGTTCACTGGCTAGTCTAGCTCAATCAGTGAGGTCTAGGTTTAGCAAGGACCTCTCAAAAGGTGCTGGTGAGGTGTCTCAAAGAAGAAGGTGGAGAATGGCTAAGACCCCCTGACATCAACCACATGCACATCACATACAAGTAAGGTGGATGAATGTCACAAATGGGATGTGGGGTCAGAGGAGCCTGACAATAAATGCTGCGTGATTCTCTGCACTTGAATCTCAAAAACAACTAACAGGTGATGATGGAGATAAAGCTGTTGATTACCTTTGGGGTGTGATAAGGAGCAAGAATATTCTCAACAGGTTTTTTTAAAATACTTTATTTTGACATAGGTGGCAGTTATGTGACTTTATATAGATGCACAGTCAAGGAGTTGCATATTTAAGATTCGTATATTTGTATAGCTTTACGAAACAAAGGGCTGGGCAATGCCTCAGTGGGTAAAATGCTTGCCCTGCAAATGATCACCCAAGTTCAGATCCCTACTACTTATGCAAAATGAGTGGCACATGCCTTAATCTCAACTGGGGAGGTAGAGGAAGGATGATCCCTGGGGCTTGCTGCTAGATAGTCTATCTGAAATGGCAAGTTGTTCAGGGTCAGGCCTTGTCTCAATAAGGTGGAGAAGAATTTGGGAAAACCATAATCTCAACTTGTGATCTCTCATACAGGTGCACTTGTACCATACACACACACACACATATATATTTCATATACACATGCACAAAAAGAAAAACAAAAGCCTTTCCCACCTTTTCTTCTGCAGACGGCCCCAGCTCCTCATTGCTGACTGCATTCCTGGGCTGCATTTCTAGCAGCATTCTGAAGAGAGTGTTGGACCTCACTGTGAGGAATTCTATTTCAGCATTGGGGTGGAGGCCATACAGGGCTGGGCTTTCTGGAGGCAGCATCTCCTCTATGTATTGGTGGTAACCTGAGTAATCGAGGTAGGGTGGAGCTGCAAATCCTGGTGCCAACATGAGTTCATCTTCAATCTTCAACCATAAGGAAAAGTCAGTTATTCCAAAGCTAGGTGGGCATCGTGTTGTCTTCCTAAGCACAGAATAACTGGTAAGGAATTCCCAGGACGATGCAAGGTAAGGAGCAGACTTTAAAATGCTCCATGGTCAACACTCTGATCTATGTATGGCATCAAACTTGACATCCAGGAAACAGAAGCATGTTCCTGTGGAAAATGGGTTTGCAGTGTTTGGGGCAGTGTGCCTTGTCCACATAGAAGGAAAGAGGGATCTGGCTGTGTCAATACTGCCTCTTGGCCAGCATCACATGCTTTGTCTGTTCGCTGGTCATCTCTGCCATCCCCGTCCCCCACAGGAAATCAAGGCTCTCATTAATTTGCTCAAGAGTTGTTTTGATTTTAATCTTAGTTCTAAATTCCTTTTAATAAACTCCAAAGCCTTTACTTTCTCAGCTTCACTATAAAATGCTCCCACAAGCTCAAGTACTGAAAGCTTGGTCCCTAGCTGATGGCATCATTTTGGAAGGCACTGCAAGCTAGGAGGTGGGGCCCAGCTAGAAAGATTACTGGAGTATTTCTTTGAAAGGCATGTTTGTAGCCCTTTCTGTCTGCTTCCTGACCACCATAAGGTGAGCAGCTTTCCTCCATGCTCTTTCTCCTTGGTACTTCTGCCTCGCCATGGCCCGGAAGCAGCAGAGCCAGTTGGACATGGACTGAAACTGAATCAGAAATAAATCTTTCCTCTCTTAAGCTGTCTTCTTAGCTATTTTGTCAGAGCAATATAAAGCTAACACTTAGTATACATACTCTTCACAATGCTGCTTTCAACTGTTTTATCAGTGGTACATATTTTGTAAATATGCTATGTGCATCTATTGAACAGCCATTAAGTGTTGGGAAAGCTGGTATTTTACAAGTTTTATTATTTTAAGAGTCAAATTGAGGCCACCTCCCTAGGACCTTGGGTAAAATTGGAAGTATCTTTGTGACTCAGAATCCAAAGGACACCTAAGAAAGTTCTTGGATCAGGGAGGCCTGAACAGGTCATAAAGTAATTTGTGTCCTCTCATAATACATGCTGCTCTGATTTCAGAACACACTGGAGGGAGGGGGCATCTACCTGCATGGTGGTTCTCAGAAATAGAAAAAATAGAAGGTTGTTCAAATTACAAAAAACAAACCCAAACCAAAACCCACTCTGGCACTGCTCTAAACCATTGCATCTGTCACACTGGGGAGAGGATTCAGATGTTGTGGGAGCTGCTAATGGTTTCCAGCTTCCTCCAAATGCCCCTGCCACTGAAGGCTTGGTCACCAGTCTGTGGATGTGGCTGAACCTTAGGAGGTGGGGCCCAGGGGGTGGCTATGAGGTCACTGGAGTAAGCCCTTGAAGGGGATGGTGGGATCCTTTGAATCTGTCCTGTCATGGAGCAAGCACGCCTCCTGTGCGCTGTGCTCTCACCTGGATGTGCGGTGCGTCACATACTCGAGAGCAATAGTTAAACACTAATGGATTCTAACTTCTGAAACCACAGGCCCAAATAAGCCTTCCCTGCTTTGTAGTTAATTATCTCAGGTATTTTATCATAATAACTGAAAGCTGACCAAGACAAGTACCATGAGGCCATGAACTTGAACACTATTTGAGAGCAAGTTAGTATGAGGAAACCAAGGCCACCATGCTCAACTTGGATAGTATGAGAAACAAGAACCCAACATGTTTACCAGAAAACACATGAACAATTGATTTTTTTTAATAGACACAGGGTTAATTCAATAAGAAACAAGCAGAATGTCCTTTTTCTTTAAATTCTACCACTTTTCTTTTTGTTTGGTTTTTCAAGGTAGGGTCTCCCTCTAGCCCAGGCTGACCTGGAATTCACAGTGATCCTCCTGCCTCTGCCTCCCAAGTGCTGGGATTAAAGGTGTGCACTACCATGCCCGGCCACATTTGTTTTTAAAATACAACTATATTGCTTTGTTATCACACCAGGAGTTCCCAACATTTATTTCTTACATCATTTGTATTTATTTGCTTTTGTGTGTCTGTGTGTGTGTCTAATGTGGTGTGGTGTGTGTAGTGTATGCACATGTATGTGCTCTTGTAGCAGCACCCCATACACTTGTCTGCCTTGGTGGGTCACTCAACTGGGAAGGCTAGAGTGGAAAGTTGGGGGAGCTGCTTCATTGGTCTTATTTTGAGCGCTAGTTTATTATTATATTATATTTATATTATAATAAAAATATTATTTTACTAATTCCAGAGCTTATAGGGCTCTGAAGATTCTTGGGTCTCTGCTCCCCTGTCGGACTGGGGTTACAAACAGCTATGTGGAGATTTGATGATGAGCAATCTCAGGCCCCCTCACGTCTGCTTGCACCGGAAGTACACCTAACCACTAAACCATCTTTCCAGCCCTAATTATCATTTTTTCCCTTTACAATATATTTTAAACATGATCCAAGCAAGTTTGTCATATTGTACTTGGTTGAGAGTCATTGTTTTACTGTCATATATATATATATATATATATACATACATACATACATACATACATATATATAGTTGTAAGGTACAGTGATTTTTTTTTTGATTTAGAGATACATGTGGAATGATTAAAGCTAGGCAATAAATATATCAGCTCACATAACTATTTACCACATTTATCCTGAGCATGTATTTAATAACGTAGTAGTTTGGTGTTACTGATCATAATTTAGAATAAATCATGATCTCTGTGGCCAGAAAAAGAAACAGAAAACTATAACGGAATGACCCCTGGAATGAACACTCTTGTCCACACTTAAGAAGTCAGCTGGGACCAGTCACTGTACCTCAGTATTCCTGGTGCCACAGTGGAGTAATAGTGTCCACTCTGCAGAGCTCAGAGGGAGCGTAAAGATCCAGTGAGCTTGTGTGGATACGTCACTCACCTTGGCACACAACACACACTCAGAAATCACTTGGCGGAATCTTGTGAAAATGAAATTTAGCATCTTGGAAGGAGCTTAAAAGTCTATATTTAGCAAATTAACAAACTTCTATAAAGGAAGAACAGCATATACTCACAAAAAGCCAGGAATTCTTAGTAACACTTAAGAATGAGGTCTATGTGTGAAAGTAATCGTGAAAATCCTCCGAGAATTTTATCCTCCATGGAATTAATTATAAAATGTCTTACCAAAGATGGATTCATCAATTCTTCTAGATATACCCGGCACAGTCTGCGATCCCAGGAATCTGTTATGTGGCCTCCATACATGATCTCACCAAAGAGATACCGGAGGTCTTCCCAGGGCACCTGGGGGGAGGAGATATGCAAAGGCTCACTTCCAGGCCCAGAACATCTGTCCCAGTCAGGTGTTTAAAGGCTGTGGACATATGCTTATGTAGAACTTCTGAGGAGAACTATTTTCAGCACATTCTAATATATTCAGTTTAAAATTAAGCAACATCACATTTTTCTTTCAGATTTGAAGCAAAATGGAGGCATGCCTTAAGAGGTTATAGAGACAGCTTGTACTTTAGTAATCTTATCTGGAAGTCCTGAGAGGATGCTGATTCTCAGGGCCTTCCAGTGTTACTTCTTTCTTTCTTCTTTCTCTTTCTTTCTCTTCCTTCCTTCCTTCCTTCCTTCCTTCCTTCCTTCCTTTCTTTCTTTCTTTCTTTCTTTCTTTCTTTCTTTCTTTCTTCTTTCTTTCTTTTCCCTCCTTTCTTTCTTTTCTGAGAGAGAAAGAAGCAGAGAGAGAGAGAGAGAGAGAAAGAGAGACTAGGCACCAGGGCCTCTAGCTACTGCAAACAAACTCCAGATGCATGCTCCACTTTGTGCATGTGGCTTTACATGGTGGGTACTGGGGAATTGAACCCAGGTTGTTAGGCTTTTCAGGCAAGTGTCTTAACCAGCCCTGTGTTACCTATTTTTTTTAATTACCTGACTCCTCAGCTTTCATTCTGTGACTCAAGAAAAGACAGCAGCGAGTAGACACTCTATATTTGGAGTGGATTTCGAATTCTATCCCTTTCCAGAAGTCTAGGCAAACAAATCCCCTTGCCATAGAATGACTCGGGGGTTCCGCTGTGTCCTGAGACTGCTCGAAGAGCTATCATTAACGCTATTCCATATATACCATATTCCAGTCAAGAAATCACTCTCTCTTCTTTCCCTGGCTTACCAGAGTTTGTACCTCTCCTTGCTACCCTTTAGCTTCTGTGGGTTTGCAAAACATGCCAGTTTGTGATGAAGTCTTTCTAGACAGGAACCTTTATCCCCTCGGGGCAGTCTATTGCCTTCCAACAGTTCAAGTCAAAAACGTAATTATAGCCTTCCTTGTGGCATGATGTGACAGAACAGAGCAAGTAAAATTGCTCCCACGATTGCAATGCACTTGCTGCAAGTTTATTTGAATTTGACTAAATGAACCTCAAATATGTCTTTCCTTTAAAGCTGGCTGGTTGTGAATGAGGAATAAGAAGTGGGGAGATACCAGCATGCTCTCGCTGTCTGTCACAGGCACCTTCCCTAGAGACGAGCTGGGTGGGAAATGGGAAGCTGCATTTCCCATCTGACTGCACTGAGTTATTGACCCTTCTCTGCACTGCAGGGGCCAGTGCGTATCTCCCTTGGGGTTTTAAACAGCTAGAGGTCGGCTCTTTTCCATAACTGATTCTCATTCTCCTGAGCCTGATCTTCATCTTTTAATTCTTTCGTGAAAGCAGCATTTTGCACAACCAAACCATATACATGTTTTGACTTCATTTTCGAATCCTGCTAACTTGTTTTGTGATGTGTGGCAAATGCTTAGGGTCAAGACCTCTGGGAAACATGAAAGTGTGTTAAAACAAACTGTGTTGACATGAAAGCCCACTGGGAGGTGAAGCAGGACACAGCACGGGCCGACCATGATGCTGATGTAAGCTGGAGACACACACATCGACACCTACCTTTATCCCCTTCATTTCTACTATAATTATGTCTAGAGCTTAGCTCAAATATGAACTTTCCTGGACCCAGCCTTGTGGGAAAGTTACATAGGACAGAAATAAAGTATTAAATGGTCCATTTCTCTTATTCAAGACTGCTAAATAATTTTATTGCAATAGTTTAAGCCAAACATGCTGTGATCGACGGGGCCAGGTGGCACAGGCCTGGAGTCCCAGGTAGTCAGGAGGCTGAGATATGAGGAACACAAGTTCAAAGCCAGCATGGACAATTTGGTGAGACCTCATCTCAAAATGAAAAACCCTAACAAGAGGGCTAGGAATGCAGCTCAGTGACAGAGCACTTGCCCAGCATTCACAAGGTTCTAAGTTCAATTCCGAGTTCTCCAAAAAACCAACTAGATTTAAAAATGGTGATATCAACACAAAATGTTTATTTGATTGGTTAAAATATGCTGAATGTGCACAGAATGACTTTCTAATTACACAAACTCAAAACAAAGATATGGAAAGATGGCTCAGTGTTTAAAGCAAAGCCTGATGGCCCAGGGTTCAATTCCCCAGCACCCATGTAAAGGCTTATGTACAAAGTAGTGCATGCACCTGGAATTTATCTAGTGGCAAGAGGCCCTGGTGTGCCCATTAATTCTCTCTGCTTGCAAGTCAATTATTAAAAACAAAAAGACATGGATGGGTAATACTGACATCATAAAACATATAAAGGGCTGGAGAGATGGCTCAGCAGTTAAGGCACTTGCCTCCAGTGCCTAAGGCCCCGGGTTCAATTCCCCAGGACCCACATAAGCCAGACCCACAAGGTGGTGGCCCTGGTTCGTTCTCTCTCTCTCTCTCTCTCTCTCTCTCTCTCTCTCTCTCTCTCTCTCTCTCTCTCTGTGCTTAAAAATGAACAAATGAAATATTTTTAAAAAAACATCTGTTTTGGAAATAACATATTCAGAATATTTTTCTTTAGGAGAAGTTACCCCTCATGTGGACTGAGGTACATACTTCCATGGCAGCCAAACTACCAGTGACTCTTGAGAAAATATTGACAAAAAAAACCCAAACAAACTAAACAACCACAAAAACTATAACAATGGTTACCGAGAGAGTATTAAACCACTTGTGTTCCTTAGCAACATGAAATGGGGTGTTAAAGGCTCCTTAGAGACGGTGTAGCCTACAGCTCAACATTGGATTGCTTTGACAGATGTATCCCAGATTTCACTTAACAGGGGAAGTTCTCCTTGTGAAGATTAAGGTAGAAACTCCTTAGGAACTAATGGCTTTTCTTTTCTGCGATCCAGTCATTCAGTTTTCGAGTTTCAGTTTCCACAACTGTTCCTGCGGAGGCATTCCCATTCCCATCTGTAAGCTGAATTTTACCTCGGAGATAAAATCATCCATCTACCTCTAACTTCAAATCAAGGGGAACATTGCAGAGAAAGTCACAACAAGGTGGCATCCTTAATACATAATAATAACACATGCAGGAAATGCACCATTATTTATACATGTGACGCACTGTCAATTGCTTCCATCATCAGAACAAATTGTAGTGATTATTAATGCAGTGTTATGAACTGTCAGAATTGCTGTATGTAATTACATTTGTGCAAATGCTTCATTACCTGCCTAATGAATCTGGCATATATGCACATGTAAACCACTGTTTTTGTTAACATAATGAAGGACATTTTTTTTTCATAAGCTGATGGTGTAGAACTGGTTTGACCTATCTTATCAAGTCTGACCATCTATGCTGGAAAACCCTTTGATCTGGTTTATTTTCACACTTGGCAGAAAATGCATACAGAGGGTCAGCTCTCTCAATAATAACTTCAAAAGAGAAATTATGGTCCATTTTGATAGCACCCACAGACTGACAGTCTTTCCATTCCCTAGAAGGATTTATCTGACCACTAGCACTTACATTAGGATTTGCTTCTAAGTAGTTGTAGAGGACATTGGCACAGATGGTCAGGTCTCCGGGATTGAAAGGATAGCTTCGGCTCCAGCCCTGGGGGCCAAACCTCAGCCTGCCAGCCACGCAGGCATGGAAATAGCACAGAGAAAAGAGGATGCTTTTGAACTCTTGATCCTTGGAGCACATTTCAATCATATCCTGGGAGGAAAGGAAAGTACTGATTAGTCAGTCCTCCGTACAGCTGGCCAGGGCCTAAGTGTTCAGGGATCTTGTGGAGGATCTGAGGACATCATACCACAGAGAAAGCAGAGACTCGCTTTTTGCCAATGTTATCCTCGAAGAGGAATTCATTTACTTCATTTGTTTTCTTAAAGCATCTAAATTCACTAGAAAATGAGGCAACTCATTTTAATCCTGGCGGATATCATTTTCCCCTTAAATCATGCTTGTGGGGCTCAAGAGAAGGCTCAGTTGGTGAAATAGACCACTGTAATCCCCGATGCTGAGTGTGAGTGAGTGAGTGTGTGTGTGTGTGGATATAATCCCCAATGCTGAGTGTTTGTGGGGAGGGGGAGGCTGTAATCCTTGATGCTCAGTGTCTGTGTGTGGGGGAAGGCTGTAATCCCCGATGCTCAGTGTGTGTGTGGGGGGAGGCTGTAATCCCTGAGCTGCTGGGAAGGTGGAAACAGGAGGATCCCTGGGGCTCACTGGCTGAACCACTCTAACCTAACTGGCAAATTCCAGTCTCAAAGGAGGTAGATAGTGTTTCTGAGGGTGACACCTGAGGGTGTCCTCTAGCCTCCATACACGTATGCACACCACATACATGTATACATACACACACACATGAACATGCACACACACAAACATTAAAAATAAAATCCTTGTGAAATCAGGATGCTATGATTATAGCGTCACCACAAGAATGCCAGCTGGCCACTGCTGTGCATTCTCCCCGGACTCCATAGTATCTGAGATCAACTGAACACTGAAAGTCTGTTTCACACCTCCTTTGAAACCAGAGATACCACATTACCAAAGTGTGGCTAATAGATTTTGAGCAGCACTGTCTAAATCAGACTTGGTGCACACCAGTTATTCCAGAACTCAGGAGGTGGAGGTAAGAGAGCCAGCAGTTCAAGGTCATCTCTGGCTACATGGCAAGGTTCAGGCTAGCCTAGGATGCAAGACGAAATCCAACACAACCTAAAGCAGAAGTCCAGAGACACTTAGGATCTCAACAATAAAGCAGACTTAAAACTCACTCACCATGACTCAGGGAACTGAGTGGAAGAGGGAATGGAATGTAAGAGCCATGGTGGGGGAGAATACCCAGAGACATTGCCCCCCTCAGCAACAACACACAAAGTGGGGGGGGGGGAGACTGGCTGTCTCTTGTATAATTCACAACCCCCTACCCCATGGACTGATCCAGAAGCTCAATGAAGAGGAAACCCAGTGGATTGGGGAAAGGGAGGAGGGAAATGGGGACACCATCATAAAATTTGCTCATATAATGTATCTATGGATAATAAAGATATCAATAAAAAAAGGAAAAAGAAAAATAGGAAAGAAGAGAAAGGAAGGAAGGAGAAAAGAAAGGATGTATGCAGGTAGGATCGTCAGAGATCAGGCATCTACACAAGAATAACAGTATTCTGATGTCTGGCCTGTTACTTTACAATTGCACATCACTTAGTTCTGTCTATAAATATCCCAGAAAAAGAAATCTATATTCTTACTCTGAAATTTTAGTTATTTTGGCTTGAAAAGAACTGGAAACAGTGTGCCTCTATGCTCTCTTCAAGAGGAAGGTGTTCTTGAGCTAAAGGAGGGTTAGGTTGGCAGCATCCTGCACATTTGGTTGTTTTTACATCCTGGTCACTTAAGCATCTGATTTATATAAATATTCTAGAAATTTTGTTCACGGGAGCAGAACACTATTGTGAAATAAGCTTCATTCATTCTTATATATGTATATATGTAAAAGTTTGGAGGTAATTTACAAAGATTAAAAACATCGATTTAAGGTAGTGTGATTAACTTTGCCAATAAAGTGAGAGAAATACGCATCTCCTTTTTGAGTTCTATAGTCTCATTTTCTCTAGTTTCAGTTATCCATGGTCAACCATAGCCCAAAAATGCTGTGGAAAATTCTAGAAATTAGTTCTTAAATTTTAAATTTTTTTACATTATGATGTTATAGTTGTTCTACTTTATTGTTATTGCTATTAATCTTTTAGTATGCCAAATTTATAAGTAAAACCTTAACAGAGGTATGTATGGAAAGGGGGGAAAACCACAAAGTTACACAAGATTTGATATTACCCTTGGTTTCAGGCCCTTATTGAATATCTTAGAATATATGCAGCATAGATAAGGTGGGCCTAGAGTTAATAATAAGAAACATCTTTAATAGAAAAAAGATTCCTTTTGTTACTTGTTCATTCCTTCTTTCATTCTTTGACTGGGAGGATGGCAATGTGGGCTGCCACTTATATCACTTCCTTGGACCGGCACAAACCCATCCTACAAAACGGTGTGGTGCTGAGGTTCAATATAGGTCTGGGTTGGTAATGTGACAGTCACACATATAACACTTGTGGGCCTGCCTCCACAACTCGTTTGTCACAGAAATAGTTTTTCATTGTCTTTGAGTCACTGCTGTAGGAACATGTTTCAGAGAGCCAACTCTGATCTCAATAAAAGAGTATAGGAAAATGAGTCCCAGCTATCAGCTTCTAGTATCATGAATGGAGACCCAGCCTCCATGCCTTCCGGCTCAGGCCACAATGGACTCTGTCATCTTAAACTGTGAGCCAAAATAAATCTTTCTTTTAGTCCATGTAAGTGACTAATACAGAAAATCATGGCAATATCAAAATCAGATCTAAATCATGCTGAAACTTTCTCCGTGTCATCAACAACCTCTTCTCTTTGTGAACTAAGCGATACTAGGGGGTCATGCATATGTTTCAGAAGCAGGCTCCTCAAAGTGACCTAGTTAATCTTACATAGGAAGCTATAATTTTCTTAGTTTCATTTGAAACCTAAATGTATTTTGCATCATGAAAATGGGAAAGGAGTAATTACCTCCAAAGAATAACACATATGAAAATACAATGAGGGACATTTTGGAAACAGAGACAGGGCTTGAAAAGGGAACAAGAGAGGACCACGAGGGAGATGGAGATGATCAATGTGCGTTATACATCAGAATGTCATAATGAATCCCTTTTTGGAATGAACATATACTAGTTTGAAAAGAAGCAGAATAATACCTGTGTACACATACACACACATACATAACATGGATATCACTTCATCTCTCAAATGAGATGCGTGGGTTGATGACGACCCCACAGTCTTGCAAGAAGACCCCAACGTTATTGTTAGACAAGCTGCTTCTGCTTTCGTACCTGATCAAAGTTGTCCAGAGCAGCATGCAAATTGGCCAGCATTCCTGTAGGGGGCTCATTGGTGATCTTAATGGAATTTTCCAGAAGTCCTTGAGGGATGATGTGCTCCTGTGGTGAAGGTGCAGCCTCTGCACTCATAAACACCCTGTAATCTCCATGGCTTCCCTGGCTGAATCTTTCAAGGAGTTTCTCCAAGGTTCCCAGCCACTTGGCTACCAGATGGACATTCTGGAAGACAGCGTGGCTTGTGACTCCTTTGAAATTGCCCTGAATTGCAGTATTAGAACATTTCCCTACATATAAATGTGTTCAAGACTCAGAGAAGCGTGCTTTAAATTTTCCTTTATTATCATGCCATAGAAAGGGGGGGAAAAGCCCAATAAAATGGAATATTGAACACATTAAATCCTCTCAAATCACCATAGGTGATCTTTGTAAGCCCAAAATTCCTGCCAACATATATGACCTACTTCAAGCATCCTTCAGTCCCATCTGAGATGGCATTGCCTAAGACTTCCTTGTTACAGTTCAAACCCAAGTACTGAGACATATCCGTGACAGTTTAATAAGAGGCAGAAATGTACATGATCTCCTACTTCCTTGTTTCTGATGGAAAATGCCTTTACTCATACTCGCACTCATTAGCATATAGACTCAAAGGACATAAATGAAGAAAGGCTAGCTAAAAGATAGAGCTTTCTCATTTTTAAGATGCTCTGTGTATTCCCGGCATTCTTTCTTTAAAATCCTAGAGCTGTCAAGGATTCTCATATTTTCTCTCTCTCTTTCTCTCTCTTACACACACACACACACACACACAGAGAGAGAGAGAGAGAGAGAGAGAGAGAGAGAGAGAGAGAGAGAGAGAGAGAGAGAGAGAGAGAGAGAAAGAGAGAGCCAACACAGTCACTCTTTCCTGTTCAGTTTTATGAATCATAAATTTCCTCCTCCCACAGAATGGAACTTGTTAGCTGGAGCTAGGAGAGAGGTATATGTGTATGAAATCTGCCCACAGAGCAACACACTGTTTATTGGAAGCAAATTTTAACAATAGCAATAATTACAGTTAGAATCTTAGCATTCTTCCTCATCCACATGGAGAGTCAAAATCTCCACTAGAGATGGGTGTTGGGGCATATACCTTCCCCTTCTCCCCCCCCAAGTATTGGCACTCAGAAGGCTGAGGTATGAGGATACTGTGAAGAGTTCAAGGCCAGTCTGGGACTAGAATGAACCCCTACTTTGAAAAAAAAGTCAAAAAAATCAACAACAACAAAACTTCCACTAGTTACTCCTAACCTCTCAGACCAAGTTTACTTTGTGTTAACTTGCATTCCCCCAAAGTCCTGCTGTCTCCCTAAGAGCATACATCATGTGGTCTGGGTGCATTGCTCTCAAAATAATCAGTGTCTGCATTAAACGTTTCTTCCATTCTTTCTTTAGGAGGATTTTGAGGCTATCACCATGTCTGAGCAGCAACTGCCCTTTCTGAGAACCAGTCACCCCACTTTTACCCAACTGTCTGAGTTTCCTGAAGGAAGGTCTCTATCGAGGCCTCATCTGTACAAAGGGCAATGCTAACCCAGAGGGTAGCTTTCTACACACAGAAGCTTGTCTGGACTCTGGGCAGTTTTACTTCAAACAGAAATGAAATGAACATCAAACCTCCATACGAGCGAGACACACTAGTGAAGGTCAATGTGGTACCTTTGTGTGAGGATGGCAACGTGGGCTAATGCAAACAAGGTCCCCTAGTGCTAGAGATGGCACTAACTAGCAGCTCTGTGGGCCACGTCAAGGCTCACTTTTCCCACGTTCACTTGACCAAGGACAGTACCAACTCCACAGCTTGTTTTGCTGATTGGTATTTGGTAATGACTGAATCACCTACCCGAGGGCGACTTTTAAGTGGATTAAACAAATGGCCATCTTCTGACCTGCTGACAGCTAGCAGGCTTGCTGCAGGAGCCAGCATAGCCCCTAGAGGCCTCGCTAGACCAGGCTAAGGAGGCTGTGGCCCTAGAGGACACAGGCTGTGGAATGAGGCCTTACAAGTCAGCTCTAAAAGGGATTATAAGGGTTGTCTCTTCTAATATTCATCTATAAACAAACTAAACTACTTAGGGGGAGAGTTGTGTAAGACTTTACATTTCATCCATATGTGCATGACATCTCTCTAACCCGCTTGTCCTCAGTTATCACAGGCTTACAGCTAACTATATGGCAGCATAATGTGATTCCTCCAGATATTTAAAATTTTTTGACGTGCTAGAGATTTTCTCCAAAGAGAATTCCTACCGCCTCCTCCTCACCTTTAGAGGTATTGTGAATATTGACATCACCCAGGGGACTCACAGATCACCTTGAGTTAGGATAAGAACCCTCCCCACAGGGCAGGCAGGGCAGGGCAGGACTGCCCTGGTTCATACCTTTGGGTTCACAACTTAACTCACCTGGAGTATGACCCAGTGTCCTTCTCTGGAAGCTTTCTCCAGTGCCATTTCTGCCACCATTTCCTGACCTTGTCCTAATGATACATTGTGGAATTTTCCCAAGTCAATGGTAAACCCGAGTCTTTTGCCTGTTGGAGAATATAACACAAAAGTCAGTGAAGCAGAGTGATGCACATGTGTGGTCACTTCCCTGTGGAATCCTCTCTAGACCTCTGTTGTTGCCACAGCATTATTTTGAGCTCTCGGGAGCTGCCTCTCACCAGCCTGTGGAAGTGGGTTCCTTTGGTTTTATGATAATGAAGCTTTTGACATTTTGATGGATGGCAGCATTGTTGGGGAGCTTTCTAAACTCCTGCAGGGGTAGCAACATATTTCCCTCATAAAAAGCAGCGGCATGGGGTAGATATCGCATCCATTCTTGCAGGGATTGGCTCATTGGGTAAATGCACAGGCTCTCACCTTGTGAGGCTGCGTTTAAATGGAGCACAGGCAGGTCGAGGCTACATTAACCTGGTATTCCTGGTGTAGGCTGTGGGGAATGGTAATCCAGAGCACAAAGCGACAGCGCCTTGCACAATCGAATAGACTCGCTCTAATGACCATTATTTAGTCACAGGGGGCACAAGATTACATGAGCATGGAGAAAATTGCCCTCTGGCCCTCATATCGTCGAAAGGTGGAAAACAGTACAAAAGAAACTTGCATTATGCCAACCAGATGAATGTTCCATTGGCGCATTTCTCCAGACTACAGTGTTATTAGTCGTACATTTCCCATATATCCAATCTCCAACAAATGGGGGGGGGGAGATAAAAAGGATAACTGTGAACAGAAAGGAAGGGCAGGGGTGGCAGGAGAGAGGGAGGGAGGGAGAAAGGGCAGGCTGGCAGGCCTCCTGGCCACTCACCAAGCATCTCTAGGTCTTTGAGGGCATCCACTCCTGGAGACAGGATGAAGAATACTGGGGTGGCTGGGCTGCTCTCCTCAAGTGCTTTACCCAAATCCAATCTGGTTCTCTCCACGTACTTTGCACCTAGTTTTTCCTCCACAAAATTTCTATACATACATACATATATATATATGCATATATATATATTTAAAAAGCACATTAAAAAAGAACATGATCACTGATTTTGACCTTGAAAAGCATCATCATTTAGATAAACTTAAACCCCAGGCACAAAAAAGAAGCAAATCTTGATTATATGAGGTGCCTTTTTAGAATGGAAATATGAATCCAGGGAAATCCCTCTCTACTTGAGAAACTGAAAATCTGAAGCCTCCATTCCACTTTGGGGGTGCACTTCTGGGACCCTTCCTCTGAGTACCATCAGCTATCTGCATATGGCTTTGCATCCCCCAAATCTCCTGCCAGATAACCCCATTACTTATTAACAGTTCATTAGATTTGCCACAGTGCAATTTTCCAGCCTGCTGGGCTTCTCATGAATATACAAATGCTTTTGGAGTGTTTCTAACACAGGGAAGCTCAATTAAGCAGGGATTATTGTCCAGCAGCATCAGATTTGTAGAAAGCAAGTAGTACTGAGCAGAATTCACTTGCAGAGCTCCATTTGCAATGGCTTCTACAAAGGGACAAGTGAGGGGAGGAGAAAACGCACAGGGGACTATTACTGAAGGAAGAGGAACCCAATGGGGAAGGAAGTGGAGAACTCTGGTTGTTGCCATAGTCAGCTTCAAATTGCTGGGATGAACTTCCAAACAGATAGTTTATAAGAGGAACGAGATTTTTTTTGCAGGCTTATAGATCCAGGGGAAGTTCCATAATCCATAATGGTGGAAGAAGCTGGCCCCCTTCCAAAGATCTAAGCAGAGAGAGAGAGACAGAGACAGAGACAGAGAGACAGACAGAGAAACAGAGAGACAGAGAGAGACAGAGAGGGAGAGACAGAGAGAGAAGGAGAGAGGGAGGAAGAGAGGGAGGGATGGAAGAGGGGGATACCACCACTCAGCACCACAAGCAAACACCAAACCAGCAGAAAGACAGCAGGGGACTCAGGCAGAGCTTAAGCGCTCTGCAAACCTTTAGGTTGAAAATCAGGTCTGCTCCAGGAGCACCTCTCCCAGCCAGGCAGCTGGAGACCAGCTTTTTATAGAAGCTGAATTGACTGGGGGACATACATTCAAACTACCAGGGTTGGTGAACTCCCATCAGAATAAGATAGGTATGAATCAAGCAAGATATTACCATTTAGAAGCCAAGAGGGTTAAGAAAGAGGATACTGGAGTCAAGAAATAACAGGTTTCTGCATTAAAACTGTGTTGGTTGTAAAGTTATAGGACCATGAGTGGTTCCATGAAAGGAATTCATTTTTTGTTTGACATGTAATACCATCAGAGCCAAAATGCAGCCAGTGAATGAAGCATGGGAATTCTGCTTGGAGAATGCATGTTTCAGGCCTGCTAATTCTGCTGGCACTAGATCTCACCCAAGACTATTTCCATCATTTCCTCATCCCTTAACTTCATTTCAGAACTGAGCTTTTTAGGAAAGATGTGCTTGTTTAGCATGTTTTAACAATAGCACTGGTTATATCTACGTGGCAGTCAACAGATACTTCTAACCTCTCTGCCTTTCCAAAAAGGCCCGCTGCCTACCGAAGAGCGTACGTCATGCGGTCCGGGCGCATCGCTCTCAAAATAATCAGTTTCTGTATTAAACTTTTCTTCTTCCATTCCTGTGGTAGCTTTTCTTTCTCTGGACACTCCGATTCCACCCACTTCCTCCATTGCTTGGCTGATCCTTCCACGTCTCGATCTATGCCTCGAAATTCTTCCATGAGGGAGATGGCCTGGGACACAACAGGGGGAGAGATGGGGGTGCTGTGAACCATCACCCTGTCCTGACTGGAGCATCCTACCAAGCGGAAGTTCTGCAGGACTGCCTGGCCCTTTGGTCTGTTTGGGTTGGCCAATGAGCAGCACTGGTAGGAGATGGAGGGAGGGTGGGGAGCTCTTTTCTGCAGGGATTCGGTTTGGAAAGGTCCATGATGCTCTTCCAAAGGCCACAGCTCCTACAGGTTGGCTCACTTTCATTACTTCATGCTTCTTTTTTAAATTTTTTAAATTTTTTATTTTATTTTCCTTTATTATCCATAATTAGATACATTGAATAAGAAAATAATGACTTGGTATCTCCAGTCCCCCAATTTCCCTCTTCCCTGTCCCCAATCAGCTGGATATCTGTGGGCTGTCGGGATCAGTCCATGTCGTTTTTTTCCTCCTCTACCCTGGTTGACTCTAATCTTTCTTGTCCATATGATGGAAATATATTCTTTGTTAAACTCTCTTCATTACCCCTCTGAATGTATGTACCATCTGTTTTATAGAGAAAACCTGACTGACTCTAATTCAGTCATTAGATACTGAATTCAGAACTCATATTTTAAAATATGAATTTCTAAAAGTGAAATCTATTACAACAATAAGGCATAATAACATCCTTAAGGAACTCCAAGGCTTTGGAGTTGGGAGAATGCATTCTCAACAATAAGATCTTCTGGTGGAAAAACGGGAAAAGAAATGATACTAAGCAATGAAAAATGAGTCTTCACTCTGATTTGCTTGAACATTTTATAGTGAGAATAAACTACTATATTGTTCAATTTCAAAACTCTTCAGAAAAAGTGAATAAACAATTTTAAAAGGAAGCAAAGTAAGAATCTAAAGTTAAAAAATTTATATTCTTTAATTTGATAAAGTCCTGACAGAGTGTTAAGACTTTTATTAATAAGTTTCTACCTAGACAGACTTTATCTCCCATTAAAAGAAACAACCAATTCAATAATACAAAGATTACTGGAAGAACTTCACATTATGCAGCATGGTTCTACAATGAAAATGTTTTCTGTTACCTTTATTTTTCAAACTGCCTTCTGCATTAGAAACCTAATGTTTGGGGGAAAAAAGATTAAGAAATTCAGAAAGCAAATTCCAAATATACCTTAATAGCACTCCATGACTGAGCACTCAGGAAGTCGACAGGACTCTGGTAAGTGTGTTCAACTGTGAATCGAAGCAGGAAGTCCAGCTCGAAGGGGTTGATCTCTTTCTTTTTCAACAAAATCTTGAGAGAGCACAGATTACAAAGGATTATTTGGTTTACATGAAGCCCGTGATACAGGAAGCAGTCACCACCAAGCAGAGCAGACAGAACTCAGTGGTCAGAGCCATCCGCTGAGAATCCCAGCAGGTGTCTACTCTGTCTGAACAAAGAACCTTCCTTTATGCCCGTGATCTAAAAGCATAATCAGAAACAGGATAGAAAATGCACATGAAGACTGGTTTATTCCTGTTCTAACACCCATGGCTACTAGCAACAGATACAAAATGTGCTTTCTAATTTAACCTTCTGTTTGTTGTAAAATCAAGCGTCTCCTAAAAACTGTGATCCCACTGTGAAGAAATTGTCCTTGGGTGACAATAGACTGATGTGCTGTTCAGCAGGCAGAGGCAGTTAACAATATCTGTACAGATTATAATTAACACCTAGAAGGCCAATGAAAGATCTTTTATATATGACATTATATTGAGAAAAAACCAGAAATTGCTCAATAAATATAGCTAAAGAAACTTATCATTAAAATGAATAAACTTTAGACAATCTAATGATGGGATTCAGAAGTCTCTAGTACATGTTAGAAGGAACAAATGAAAATACTTCTGATTTCTACTTAGAAATTATAATACCTCACACAGTTAAACAGATGAAAACTTTCTAGTTTGGTGCTATCTTAAAAATATTTAAATTTTAGGGCTGAAGAAATGGCTTAGTGGTTAACGTGTTTGCCTGAAACGCATTAGGATGGGAGTTTGATTCCTGGTGCCCATATAAAGCCAGATGCACAAGAGGGCGCATGTGTCTGGAGTTCATTTGCAGTGGCTGGAGGTCTTGGTGCACCCATTCTCTCTCTCTCTCTCAAATAAATATATAAAAATATTTAATGTCTACATATTTAAAAATGAATTGCGGGTAATAAGAATTAAAATTTTATCTTATAGGGTAATTAGCTATTCTTAATTAAACAAACAACTTATCCTTGCAGGTATAAAGACTATGTATACTGTCAGAATTTGAGTTAGATGGCAATTTACCTATGATAATACATGACAAACTCGGCTAGTGTAAGCAAGAGGAAGCTTACACTAGACGAGTCTGTCATGTATTATCATACCTAACTGCTTCCTGCTAATAAGCAATTATGTAGAAAGAGAAGTTTCTTGCTTTGTCATGACAGTTTCTGTTTATCACATGTTCTAGGGCATCTATAACCAGACATTCTTAGAGGATCTGATGGAATCTATGAAAATCAAGAACCCCAAAGAGACATCACAGCATCTCCTTATACACAGCCCATGTTTACAAAGAGCCTTCTTTGGGAAATGTCCTTTGGAAGATAGAAAATAGGCAAGACACAGATCTGTCCTCAAGGTTTGGAGGGACAGAAAAAGCCACCTAACAACTAGCTCCTAAAAAGACAGCACACTGATTTCATCAGAACATGGAGTGTGCTCTCCTATTGGGACACCCTTATTTAAACAGGCTCTATATAGAAGTCCATATGGAAAATAGCAAAAGGCAAGCAGTTCTTACTGAAGATTGCACTTGGGGTCCAGATGAAACTCTTTACTCTTTCCTTACTTCAACATTTAAAAGTTTCATTTTAATTGACAAATAATTATATATACATAGGGAATAAAATGTGATTTGATCCATAGCACATTATGGAATGGTTAACTGAACAAATTAAAGCTTTTTTTTTTTTTTTTTTGGTTTTCTGAGGCAGGGTCTCTAGCCCAGGCTTACCTGGAATTCACTAGGTAGTCTAAGGCTGGCCTCCAACTCTCAGCAATCCTTCTATATCATTTAAATTATTTAGTTTTAAGGCAAAAATATTTTAAAAATGTACCCTTAGCAACTTTGAAATACATAAACTATACACAATAGAATACTATGTTACCTTAAGAACAAATTCTATCATTAACAATATAGATGAACCCATTTGTATTATTTTATTTTTTAAAATAATTTTTAATTTATTTGTGAGGAGAGAGAGAGAGAGAGAGAGAGAGAGAGAGAGAGAGAGAGAGAGAGAGAGAGAGAGAGAGAGAGCACATCGAGGCCTCTTGCCACTGCAAACTCCAGATGGATGCACCACTTTGTACATCCTGCTTTATGTGGGTATGGCCAGCAGGCTTTGCAAGCAAGTGACTTTAACTAGTGAGCCATCTCCCAGCCCTGCATTTTTACATTAGTCAATTTTGAGACAGAGTCTCATGTACTCCAGGCTGGCCTTGATCTATATACCGAGGATGACTGTGATTGTGTGACCTTCCTACCTTCACCTATCAGAGCTGTGATTACAAGCATGTGCCACCACACCTGATTTCAACAGAGCTTGAGATGAACCACTCCCAGATCCCCAGTGTTGTTTTATATTTTTAAGACTCTGAGAAACTCAGATCTGGACTCATAGCCCGGATCTCAAAGGACCTTCCTGGTAGGACATAGAAGATGAGGAGAATGCCTTGTTGATGTTTTTAAGGAAATAATGGCTGTGGTGATGGAATGTGTATATCCTCTGACACCAAAGAGCCCAAGGCAAAGACTGTGACACGATCAAGTTCCTGTGGGAACCTTACACTCTGCTCATGTCACTAAGTGCTTCCAAACATGTGTTTCTGCTTTCCTTCAGCAGAAACAAACCCATGATACACGGAGATGTCTGTAGTGTGTCTGGGGATGCTTTCCAGTGACTCATCTTCTCACCTGAAAAGCCATTTGTGACAGGAAGGTGAGCTTGTCCTTCTCAAACAGTGCACGGCTGATGGAGAGGAAGGTGGCGTGGGTGACGCTCTCCAGCAGGACACAGATGCGTCCCTGCGGGTCCTCCACCTTGTCAGCTTGCTCCATTGCTCTGTGGAATAGCATGTTGAAAGCCTGGGAAATTTTAATGTGACCATTAAAGGGTGACAACTTGGTGCTTTGATGTCCAGCTAGCCTCAGATACACAGAGCTATAGTTTAAAGGTTATCTATAGGAAGAGAGAACAAGTGAGGATTTTTGTGGGGGTTATATGAGCTGTTAAAATAGCCTGACACTTCATGACACACAGCACCTGCTTAGTAAAGGCTTGCTGCCATGATTTTCCTTTTTCTTTTTAGACAAGGTTTCACTAGATAGAACAGACTGGCCATGAACTTGCAATAATCCTATGGTCTTTGATCCTAAGTGCTTGGGTTATAGGCATATACCATCCTGCCTGGCTCATGATTTTTAAAAGAAATTTAAATATTTGTGTGTGTGTGTGTGTGTGTGTGTGTGTGTGTGTTCATATTCCACAGAGTATATGTAGAGGACAGAGGACAACTTTGGGTATTGGTATTTGACTTTCACCTTGTTTGAGGCAGGGTCTCTGTGGTAGTTTAAATGTATATCCCCCATAGACTCAGGTGTTTTATTAAAGCTTATAACTTGGGTCTCTAGCCCCCTGTCTGGAGGAGGTGGCACTGGGGGTGGATTCTGGGGTTCAGCCCAAAGGTGTGTCTGGTGGCTGATCTGAATTCCAACCCAAAGGTATTCAGAGAAGCTTGAACTCTGCCTGGGTCCCTGCTTGTTGCTTTTTGGGTTTTGCTGGCTGGTAGTGTATTCTCTCTCTCTCTCTCTCTCTCTCTCTCTCTCTCTCTCTCTCTCTCTCTCTCTCTTTCTCTCTCTCTCTCTCTCTCTTTGAATTTATGAATGGGAGTCAGCTTCTTCTGCCAAAAAGGAATGTCCCCTGAATTCAGTAAGCTTGAAGTAAATGCATTCCTCTACTAAATTGTGTCTGGTTTGGATGTTCATCCCAGCAACATGAAACTATCTACAATAGTCTCTTACGGTTCTCCCCTGAAGGCTACCTGGCCCTCACGCTTCCAGGGATTCTTCTGGATCCACCTTCCATTTTATCATAGCAATGCTGGGATTACAGAAGCTTGTGCCATTGAATCTAGCTTTATGTGGATTCTGGGATCCAAACGCAGGCCCTCACACTTAAGTAGAAAGTGCTATATCCACTGAGCCATTTTCCCAGTGCTTCATGGCTGTTCTTTTTAATATATGATATTATAAAGTCTACTCACATTTCCATTTTAGAAACTGAACAGGAACCACCATTCCCTATACTTCCATGCATAATTTTTTTCACTCTTAATTATGGTAAAATACATATAACATTTACCACCTTAACAATTTAAGTGTACATTTTAATAGTGTTAAGTTATACAAACAATCTCTAAAAAGCTAAATCTCTAAAACTTTTCATCCTACAGAACAGATTTTATCCATCTAATAACTATCCATTCTCTTTCCTGCCCACCAAGCCTTCTTAACTACTACTGAACTTTGTCCATAAGGTTGACAATCCTAGGGACCTCATATGAGTAGAGTCATGCAGTGTTTATCTTTGTGAGTGATTAATTCACACAGGATAATGACCTCCAAGTTCGACCCTGTAGCATACATCAGAATGCTTCCTTTTTAAGGCTAAACAATATTCCATTGCATGTATATGGCACATTTTACTAATCCATTCATCTCTTGTCAGACATTTAGGCTGCTTCCATGTTTTTGACTATTGCAAACATTGCTGCTGTGAAGATGGGTGTTGAATTATTGCTTCAAGAGCATCTTTTTTATTATATTGGATATATAACCAGAAGTAAGAACAAAGCTACCCTCAAAGTTGTGATTAAAATAAAGAAAAGAAAAAGAAACTGTCCTTGGGTGACAATGGACTGACCTGCTATTCAGAAGGTGGAGGTGGTTATCAACTCCAGTACAGACATTATATCTAACACACGGGATATATAACTAGATGTAGAATTGCTACTGGATCACATTGTTCTATCCTTAATTGTGAGAAAATGCTATACTGTTTTCCATGGAGAATGAACCATTCTATGTTCAGGAAGAGTGTACAAAGATTCCAATTCCTCCATGTCCTCAGCACTGCTTTTTATTTTGAGAGGGGCCATCCTAATGGATGAGGTGAAACCCCCTTATAGTTTTTTTTTTTTTTTTGTTTTTTTGAGGTAGGGTCTCGCTCTAGTTCAGGCTGACCTGGAATTCACTAAGTAGTCTCAGGGTGGCCTTGAACTCACAGCCATCATCCTACCTCTGCCTCCCAAGTGCTGGGATTAAAGGCCGCGCCACCACGCCTGGCTCTCCCCTTTATAGTTTTTATTTGCATTTCCCTAGTTGGTGATGTTGAACATTTTTAATAGGTTTGCTCACTATTTCTTCTTTAGAGAGAAATCTTTGTCTAACTCAAAGCAAATTTTTTTCTCTCATTTTTGGAGAAATTCTATAGCTTAGTTGTATTATTTTTGTGTACTATGTTATAATAGCTAAGGTTTAATTCCATGTGCGTTACTCGTGGTCAGAGCAGAAGCATCTGGAAAAGCTACCCTTTCCTTCTGGAATTGTCTCAGACCACTACTGAAAACCAACTGTCCACAAACTGGTGGGTTTCCGTCTGTGCGCTATTCAAGTCCACTGAGATTTTTCATTTTTCTGTAGGCTGTCTCGGTTAGTGTAGGTTTATAACTAGTCTTAAAATCAGAAACTGCAGGTCTTCTATCTTTGGAGTTCTGTTTGTTTTTTTCAAAATTGCTTAGCTATTTTTAAGTTCTTTGCATTTCCATGCAAATTTTATAATAAACCTGCCAGTTTCTATCAAAAACGGTACCACCACCATCCTCTCCACACCATCTTTGGGGGTTTTGAGGAGGCTGAACTGAATATGTAACTCTATTTGGAGGGAATTAACATCTCAATTGTAAAGATTCTAATTCATAAACATAGTAGGGCTAGGACTTGTTTAAATTCTCTCTACACTATTTTGTAGTTTTTAGTATAAAAAAATTGCTAGCTGGTTTTCCCTGAGCTCCCAGTAACGTTGTCCCCTTTTCCTTATTACTGTACTTTTCTTTGAATAACATATGTTTATTAATGAGGCGCTATATTCCTCTCCACCTTCACGTGTCTTTATTTTTCTTATAAAATCTGTACACTCAGCGATAAGCATCTTGCATGATGACTGATATAAAAATATTATTTAAAAAGCTGATGGGGAGAATAAACAAAGAATGATAAAAAAATGGTCCAAAGTGTCTCATATATGGACTAACAGTTTAGTAAGTGTTGGTCTCATTCTTTCTCCTTCTCTACCATGCTTGCTTAGAAATACATCCCCAATTCCCACAAAGAACTTTTTCACAGTTTCTGTTTCTCTTAGCTTATTCGGCATTACCTTCAGAGAGAACTGATAGATGGGGTTTATTTTTCTGAGGTCATTAATAACAAAATAAAGAAGAGATGCTCTTGCTGCCACTGGTCTGTAACACTCGCGGGCCTCGTTGATTTTTCTTTCATTTTCTTTGGCTTCAATGACCTACAATGGGGCAGACAAAAACCTGCTCACTTACTCTTCATATTTTCTAAGCATACCGTAATCATGGAAGGACATTTCTGAAATGAGCAAGGTTGAGTATTGGATCAGGTATGGTGGTTCTGCTTACCATCTCAGCACTTGGGAGGCCGAGGCAAGAGGATGTCTCACATTTGAGGCCAGACTGGGATACGCACACACAGTGAGCTACAGATCAGCCCCCAGGGAAAAGACCTAAAACTCTTTAATCTGAAACCAAATAAAACTAAGCAAATAAAGATTTTGCGGTCAAGTAGATAATGTTTATAACATCTATGTACTTGAGACTTTCTCCAAGTATTAAATTCATATTTTTAAATAACTTTCAGTGTGAATGGAGGTCACTCCAGCTGTCTGTTTTACAGACTACTGCTGTGGTCCTAAAGACCTTGCTTCTGAGTGATGTCATCTCTCTGCCTCCCCTCTCACTTTCAGGGCTTAATAACCCAGCGATATCGCCTCCCAGGGATGGGTCTTAAAAGTCTGCTGGGCCAATTCAATGCCAATAACTTTATTAGGCAACAAGGTATACAAAAGCAGCCAAGGTTAATAACACATCTAATAGCTATGCTTACTAAAAAGCCTTTGTGTGAACTATCCTGACTATCTATCGAATTCTAACTGTACTGAATCATCCATGTTCTCATGTATTTCCTCTCATTTTTATGTATTAGCCTCTGGGCACATTTTCTGAGACAAGTGAACAAGACACAACTATCAACTAACATTCATTTTTATTCAAGGCTCAAAAATATTTTTCTTTTTTGGACTAACTGTACTAACCTATAGCTTTGTGAGATACAATATTCCTTCCAAACAATTCCATAGACTTGACTCATAATATTTACGCATGGAAGGAAATGAAATGCAGAGCATAGAGGAAAGCCACTACGTGACGATATGTTAAGTAGAAAATGGCATTTTAAGAGACTATTAGAAGTTAACTTCAATGCTAAGACTTAATTTACTTAATTACCCTAATCTTTCCTATCCTAGGAGCCACCTAGAAACCACTTACTGAAAAGGATAGAGTAATTTGTGATTCCATTTCCTTGCTTAATTTAAGACATCTATGTTTGGTGACACTGCTTCTGTTGGGCAATTAATGAATTACTTCATAATGAGAACATTCCAGAAAGCAAGTAAGAGTCTAATTTTGACTTTAAAACTGCAGAATGTTAAGAGTTAATGGCCACTGATTCACATCCAAAGTGCACACCATGCATCTAGCATAGCTGGGCCCATGTTGCAGTCGGCAAGAAGCCTACTCAGTGAGAATGTTTTACTGGCCTTCAGGAAATGTCACATTCCCAGGGGTAAACAATATATTGGAGAGCTGCAGGAGACCATCCATGCTCAGCCTCCTGCTACCACAGGCCTGCCAACAAAACTTCAGCTCCAGGGAATTCTCTAAAATGTTCAACAGAGTGGGATCAGGGATATCAGTGCGCTGGAGCTGAATGTATCTAAAAAGAGCTTCCACCACATCAACTAGAAAGCTCCAATTTTCTTCTAGTTTGGTCACTAACGAAAAACAATAGCCTGACAGAGCCTGATCTGAAAGAGAGGATACTTGAGGGGCTGGTGGTGCACTGCAGGCCCAACCATCTCAGTGCTTAATTCCATCCGGTCTCATTCTTAAGGGTGGTTTGTTAAATGGTCAGAATTCCCCACCAATTCTGTTTTCTCAGAGAAATCAGCACATGTGAAGAGACTGATGTCCCATGCATTTCATTCAAACAGAATTAGAACCTGTGGGAAGTCCTGTGCCTTTTCCTACCTTGAGCTCTATCTCAGCAGCTTTGGCCTTGGTCATTTCCAGTCTCTCCACCAGGTTAGTGTCGTCCAGGAAGCTCCCCTGCGCGGCAGAGAGGCGCAGGAGGAGGTCATCCTCCAGGTGCTTCAGCTCTATTTTAAAGTCATTTTGCTGTTTGGTCAACACCAGCTAATAGGAACCAAGAAAAGGGAGAGATGGTGGTGAGGTACCTGGTTTCAGGGGGATTTCCTTAGTCACTAACTTCTTGAAGTTAGTCCATGCATAAGTCAAACCCACTTAGCATGAAGACCATACTAATGAAAATTTTTTTAAAGGTTTTTCGAGGCAGGGTCTCTCTATAGCCCAGGGTGAACTGGAATTCACTATGTGACTTAGGCTGGCCTGGAACTCACGGAGATGCTCCTCCCTCTGCCTCCCAAGTGCTGGGATTAAAGATGTGTGCCATCACACCTGGCCCTAATCACAATTTTTGAAAATTCTTTTTAGAAACCCAGAAGGCATGTTAAGACCTGGATCAACTCCCAAGGCACAGAGGGTAGACGCTTACCATTTAGTATCAAGATTTTCTAGGAAGAATCTGTTTAGGAAAACATCTGTTTAGGAAAGACTGCTCAGTGGTTAAAGGCACTTGCTTGCAAAACCTGCTAGCCTGGGGTTCAATTCCCAAGCTCCCCATGTAAACCAGACACAGAAAAATGGCATGAGGCTCTGGAATTTGTTTGCAATGGAAAGAAGCCCTGGTGTGTGTATGGGTGCATGCATGCACACGCAAACACACACACATGCAAGTGAATAAAAAACAAAATCAGGAATTTCTAGTTCCGCGTTGTTATGTAAAGTTGGAAGACTCAAACTAAGGGAAAAGCCACAAAATTCTTCCAGCAGACAACTGAGGTCACTGGAGCAGCTGCCACCCTGAAAACAGGGCAGCAAATACAGAGAATCACCATGGGAACACTTCACGGCCCATTGCTGAAAGCAAAGCTGGAGAGAGGGGACTGCTGCTTGTGCAACCAGGCAGAGGAAGACTCCATGGCTTTATTTACTGATTATTTATTTATTTATTTATTTTTAGCTCTAGGAGCCCTGCTAGGTTCATTAGGTAATGATGAAAGGAAAACCTACTATCGCCTTGGGCAGGGTAGGGAAAAGTAATCATTCTGTGGAAAACTCAAGGGAAATGTCATCAATTTAGATAGGTCCTAGGTCTGAAGCCTTCTCTTTTTCTTATTAAAAGTAGACTGTGAGAAAACATTTTTATCAGTGTTAACATGGCCCAGGGAAAGGGCAAGTGGAAAAGTTGGCTTCCTGAAGACTTCCTATTTCGAACAAGAGGAGGACAAAGCTAAAAACTCTTTCCAAGGTCACTCACAGACTATGACACAAGCCTACTTCCCCACACGTGAGATTAAATCAAAGATTATAGAATGCAGACCCTCAAGAACTGTATCCACTGAGTGTGGCATACAGTGGATTGCTAGTGAGAGAGCCATAAAATAATATTTTTAAAAGGAGTGTTTTGTTGTTTTTGGAAAAACCCCGCAATAGCAAGCAATGAAAGAACAAAATTAGGAGAGGAAAGTGGAGCCAGTGATGTCTAAAGCCACAGCATATATGAGACCAGCTAATGCCTGTTCATGCTGAACATTCACCTAGTTCCTGCCTTTCCACAAAAAGTAAAAGATACTGAAAGGCAAAAGACAGAGTGTGAAATTACAATGAAACCTTACAATGAGATTCATGTATAACAGAAATTTTGGAATTACCATCGGTGAATTAAAGTAAGTATGCTTTATATACTAAGAACTCTACTTAGAAATGGACAGCATGGCTGGGCACAGTGGTGGTGCACACCTTTAATCCCAGCACTCAGGAGACAGAGGTAGGAGGATCACTGCCAGTTTCAGGCTAGCCTGGGCTTAAGAAAGACCCTATCTTAAAAACAAAAGGGCTGGAGAGATGCCTTAGCGGTTAAGGAGCAGAAGGACTCAAGTTTGATTCCCCAGGACCCACATAAATCCAGATGCACAAGGTGACACAGGTGTCTGGAGTCGTTGACAGTGGCTGGAGGATCTGTCATGCCCAGTCTCTCTATCTGCCTCTTTCTCTCTCTCTCTCTCTCATAAAAACTAAATTAAAATTAAAACAACAAAAACAAAGGACACATGTAAGATCACATAAGCAATATGCTCAGAAACAGATTCTCAAAGGGATGCTAGAAATAAAAATGCCCTACGACAAAATGAAGAATTCTTTTGATGGGCTCCAATAGTAAAATGGAACACTGAATCGGTGAGCTTGAAGATGTCAGAAATTTCTTAAACTGAAAATAGAAAACACATTGAAAATTTAAAAAGAAAAAGAACACCTGAAAATCACTACAAATATATAATCTACATGCTCTAGGAATCCTAGAAAAACCCCAGTAATATTGGATATAAAAACAGCTAATATATTTCTTTGTATGTGATCTGCTTAGGTTAAATAGGGTTGATTGCATGAGTATGAGCTGAGTTTGGGCCCCAGCTAAGAATTTTCATTAATGGCAGATATCACATTAGAGAGAGATGTAAGATAAATATATACCAATGAAGTCTACACCTGGTCATATCCCATTCAAACTGCAGAGAGTCAAAGACAAAGAAAATTATCTTGAAGGAATCTATGTTGGGTGGGTGAAGGAAATCCCCACTTGACCAATGGAGGAAGATGGATAAAATTTCTATGGAATCTCAGTGGATAAACTATATAATCAAGAAAAGAGTAAAATATTATGGAAAAAAAACCTACTCAGAATTCTCAAACCTGTCAAATTATCCTTTCAAAGTGAAGGTGAAATACGGGCTTCCTTAGTCAATCAGAAACTCAGGCGTTTTGCTGTAGTAGTTATGTTCTACGAGAAACCTTTAAAACAATTTCCTCATAGGGAAAAAGCAGCTAACTATTTGTATGTACATCAAGAGAGCTAGATGGGAATAAATGAAGGTATGGTATTTTTCTCTTTGTGTGTACATACATGTATGGGTGTGTGGGTGCCATGATGCATGTGTGGACAACCTTGGGGTATCCATTCTTACCTTCACCTTGAGACAGGGCCTGTCATGGTTTGCCACTGTGAGGCCCAGGCTAGCTGGTCCATGAGCTTTGGGAATTTCCTGATTCCTCCCTCCCATCACTGTAGGTGTGTTGGGATTATAGACACATGAGCTACTTGTATCCAACTTTACCTGGGTTCTGGGGATCCTAACTCTGGTCATCAAGCTTGCACAGCAAGCACTTTTAACCAGAGAGCCATCTCCCAGCCCTATTTTTCTAATTCTTAATTGTTCTGCTTGTTCAAAATGTACCAACACTGGACTATTGTATACACTGGAACTGAGCAAAAATGACAGCAATGCTCCTGAAGATGGGAGGGAGAAAATTACAATACTCTGTTGAAAAGGTTTCTACATTACCCATGAGGTCTCCTGCCTTCCCTTCCTCCCCTCCCCTTTTCCTTCCCTCCCTCCCTCCCTCCTTCTCTCTCTCCCTTTCTTCCTTCCTTTTCTTTCCTTTTTTATTTCTCTTTCCTTCCTCCATTCTTCCTTTTTTCTTTTCTTTTCTGTTATTTTTGAGGCAGGGTCTCACTCTACCCAGGCTGGCCTTGAACTCACTCCTACCTCAGCCTTCTGAGTGTTAGGATTAAAGGTGTGTGCCACTACGCCCAGTTTCCTATAGTTGTGTTTCAAGTGGAGTCACTTGTAAATATATTTTGTGAAGACTAAAGCAACAATTAGTCTTTTTAAAAGAAGCATAATTTATATACTGAGAGAAGAAAATTTTTTCTTAGAGTCATATAATTAAATTGCAATAGGAAAAAAAAGCTAAAAGCAATCAAAAAACTGTAACATATAGGATACTTATCTACCTATATGAATAGGCTCTTCATCTGAGTATGAATAGTCTTAGAAAGATATAATGTGTTAGTGTTGTTCAAAAGAGAGCTGGGGAGCTGGAGAGATTGTTCAGTGGTTAAGGAGCTTGTCTGCAAACCCTAAGGACTTGGGTTTGAATCCCCAGTACCCACATAAAGCCTAATACACAAGGAAATACACAAGGTAGAACATGCATCTGGAGTTCATTTGCAGTGGCTAGAGACCCTGGCACACCCGATCTCTCTATCTATCTTTCTCTCTCATAAATAAATAAATAAATAAATAAATAAATAAATAAATAAATAAATTTTTTCTTATTAAAAAAAAGAGCTGGAAAAGCTATATTAAAGTCAAGCAGGGCAGACAGCTGAACAAGTAAAATTATAAAGAACAAAGAGATATTAGATAGGGGAATGGACATTAAAGTAAAACAAAGGAACATTATGAATAACTCTCTGCCTACAAACTTGGTAACTTAGATGACATAAACCAGTATCTTGGGAGACACAATTTATCAAAGTCATGTAAGGATAACAGATAATCTGAATAGGCCACATGTTTATTAATGAAATTCAATCAACAATTAACCTTCTAAAACCAAGAAGTGCCAGGTCCAAATGATTTCACTGGGGAGGTCTATCAAAAACTTAGGAAATGATATAAATTCTCCACAATTTCTTCAGAAAATAGAAACTGAAGGAACACTTCCAGACTTATTCTTCAGGGCCAGCATTATCCATCAAAATCAGATGAAGCCATTATAGGAAAACATACCCATGTCTCTAATGATGAATGGAATATCCTCAACAGAATAATAGCAAAGCAAATCCAACAAAGAATAGAACTCATTACACACCATGAAAAAGTGGGGCTTATTCCATACATGCAAGACTAGTTCAGCAATGAAAAGTCAAGTGATGGTGATCTGTTATCCAGCAAGCAAAAAGTAAAAAGGAATTACAATCATATCAACAGATACAGGGAAAAAAAAAAGATAAAATCCAATCCTCATTCATTATTTTAAAAAGTGATCAAACTAGAAATAGTGAACTTCCTCAACTTGATTTAAAAAAAACCTAAAAAGGAATCTTATCCTAATATTATACTAACTGATGCTTGGCTAGGGAACAGGGATGTTCCTTTTCTCCTCTTCTGCTTAGCACTGTGCTGGAGGTTCTAACTAATGACAAAAGACAAAAAAAGTAAGTAAACAGAATACATAATAGGAAGGAAAAAAGTAAAGACCAGTCTTTGCTCACCTGTGACAAAATAGAAAATTTCAAAGAACAGAAACAGGCCTCCTGCAACTAACAAGCAGGCATATGGAAAGGTTGCAAGATATATGTCAACATACACAAGACAATTATCTATCAATATACCATGGCAAACAATTGGAATTTGAAATTTAAAACACAATACCACCTACAGTCAAAAATTGACTGTTTAGCTATAAACAAAATATATTGAAGACCTATGTGGAATGCTCTATAAAAACTCTGATGAAATAATTAAAAATCTAAGAAATGAGAAGATATTCCATGTTAATGAAATAGGAAAGCTCAATATTGTTTCCATACTATATCTGTCTGTGCTTCAAAAAAAACCCCATTAATCAAAGACGTTCCAAAGTCAGAGGAAAGACACTGCCTGGCTTTAAATTTTACAAATCTTGGGGGCTGAGGAGATGGCTCAGTGGGTGAAAACACTTTTTGTGTAAGCATGAGGTCTTGATGGTAATCCTACCGCCTATATGAAAAGCCAGGCAAGGCTGCACATGCCTGTAATACCAGCACTGAGAGAGGTGGAGACAGGAGGATTGCTGGGACTCCCAGGTCAGAATGTTTAACTAAACAATGGGGCGTTTCAGGTTCAGTGAGAGGCACTCTCTCAAAGGAATAATGCAGAAGAGTAATCAAAGAGGACACCCAATGTCATCTCTGGCATCCACATGCGTGCATTCTCACACACGCATGCATAACCCCCACATTCATGCATGTGCACGTGTGCACACCCCAAACACCACATCATCAAGATAGTGCGATATTGATGTATCATCAGACTAATATACCAAAGGAAGAGAATAGAGCATAACATAAAGACTCACAGAAGCATGCTTAAATGATCCTGCAATTTAAGGAGAAACAGCAATTTTAGAGAGAAATGATAATCGTTTCAACTAACGGTGCTGAGACAAATGATTATCTACATAAGGCATTGGATCCTTAGCTCCACTACATACAAAGATGAGCTTGGGCCAGGCCAGGCACACATGTAGTGCAGGGCTTAGGCAGGAGGAGATATGTTCCCACCCATGCCTGCTGTGACTCTGCTTGGCCTGTCCTAAGAACCAAGACGGAGACCTCATCCTCCTACAGCCCTAGTTCCCTGGCATTTATCAGTAATGATTTTGTATTGCTAACTTTTCACACCTTTCTACTTTTTCAATGAGATTGTGAGATCCCAGAGGGCAAGAATCCTATCTATGAGTGTCTCACACTATTATCTGTGCAAAGGCAGTGACGATTTAGTAGTAGTTACCTTAAGGTTCTCCAGGTCTGGCCTTTCAATGCTGACGACCTCTGCCAGCAGCTGGGATTCCAGACCATCTTCTGTGACTGTGAAGTTGAGGAGAGTTGTCTGAGCTTGTAATTCTGGTTTATAGTGAGGATTTGCCAGTTTTGTGTGAAGGATAAGACGGAAGCTCTTGTTAAATTCACATTCCTTATCTCCGATCCTGATATACCTATAGGGGCCAGGACACAGGCATTCAGATCACTAGAAACAATGACCCTGGATTCTGAAAATGTGGAGATTCAGGCTCTTTAGTTACTCAGCTTTCCTAACATACAGGAGAAACAGGAAGTGCCTGCTAATTCTCTGTTCCCTCCCATGTGGTGACAATAGCAATCACCTCACAAGGTTGCTACCACAACGAAAAACAAATGCTAGGTTTCACTGTTATAATTCCTGTGATTAAACTTACAGTGCTTTTTGTTGTGTTCAGAGGATTTTATTATTTTCAAAACATTTTCATATAAAATTATAGAAAGAGGGCTGGAGAGATGGCTCAGCGGTTAGGGCACTTGCCTCCAGTGCCTAAGGCCCTGGATTCAATTCCTCAGTACCCACATAAACCAGACCCACAAGGTGGTGGCCCTGGTGCTTTCTCTCTCTCTCTCTCTCTCTCTCTCTCTCTGCTTGAAAATTAATAAATAAAATATATTAAAAATTATAGAAAGACATTATTCTTTAAGGATAAAACATATACATGTGTTGATGTATATATATGTTATACATCATACATACATACATATTAATTCTGTATCCTCACCAAAATATATTACTAAAATATTTTAGAAAGTAAAATATCACCATAGGTGTACACATACTGTTAATTAAATAACATTTTTCTAAAAAGAAACCACTAAAATACATGTGGACTTTAAATGTCTTGTACTAGTGCTTTCTTTTAAATGAACCGACTAGTTAATTTGTGTGTCTGTGTGCCACAGCATGTGTGTGGGGGTCAGAGGACAACCTTGGGGTATCTGTGCTCCACCTCCTTTGAGGTTGCAAATGAACTGCCAGACTGTAAAGGAACATTAGACTAGCTGGTCTGTGAGCTTTGAAGTCTCCTGGTTCCACCTCCCATTGTCATGATCTCATCGGATCACAGACACATGGACCATTCTGCATCCAGCTCCATGTGGGTGCTGGGGAATTGAACACAGCCCAGTAGGCTTTGTAAGTAAGTGCCTTTAACCACTGAGCAATCTCCTCAGCCACTCTTTAATTTAAGTTCTCTTTTCTGCTAGGAACCTGCTATGAGGCTCTGCTGATGGAAAGCTTTTCGATTCATGTTACAGAAAGACAGACCAATGAAAGCCATGAATACAGACTTCTTAAACTTTTTTTTTGCTACAGAAGCATGAACTATTTGAAATGAAAATCATATAAACAGCCTGAGATATGGTTGACGCAACCATATCTTTTCACTTTTATTTTAAATACTCATAAAAATTGTGCATTTTCCCTCTTAAGAGTATAGCCCCCCCCTTTTTTAGGAACCAGGGAATAAAGCCAAGGGGATCATACATGCTAGGCAAGCTCTATCTCCAATTCTCCTATTATTTTTTATTTTGTGACAGGTCTCACTAAATTGCCTAGGCTGACTCACTGTCGTAGCCCAGGTAGGCTCAAACTTGCTCAGGCTCCCAAGTAGCTGTGATTACAGGTCTATACCATCAGACTCAGTTTGGTTAAACATTTTGATTGCAGAAATGTTATTATAACAAAACATTAAGAAAAGCCCATATTGTTCTTAACTGAAATATAGTATTTTAAACAACTCATGAGATAAAAATATTTTTTTACCTGTCCTATTGACTTGCAGGTGACATGGTATTTTGTTGGGCTTATTAATTTTGGAAATTGAGTACAGTAAAAGAAATGACCCAGGGTAACACATTCAGCATTTATTTGTTAATAATTTAAATTCTTGAGGAGAGATTATCAGAATGCTATACTATGCCAATATTTTGGGTTGCTTCTGGTAGCTTATAGAGTAAGTCCCTTGTGCATATATTAAGGAAAGTACCTTTGATCCACTGGTAATTTCATTTGGACAAATTTTATGAAACAACTTACTTTAACATCTAAAGATGGTTAAAAGTGCATTTTTCGTAAATCACTCAAGCTTTAATCATCTTAATATGAATTAAGTATCCCAGAAGACTGATTGCACTTATGACTGCTGTCTTCATCCAACTCTCATATTTTGTCTCCATTTCAGAGTGATCTTTCACTTGCAATTAAAAAAAATTGCAAGCATTAAGCCTTGAAGCTTGAGAAAAGACTACCCAGCAGGCTATGTTAAATTTAAGTTGAAAGGTAAAGTCATTCATTTTATCTTGTTTTGGGTTTTGTTTTTTGCTTTGTCAGGACAATCTAGCACTTAGTTCTTTTCCAGGAGGAAAATAAGCCATCTGCTAGCAACCCACTTCTGCCTAAACCAGTATATACCTGTATTTTTCAGCCACAAAAATGAGGCACTGATGTAAAACCCAAATAAGAGTATCCTTTTCCTTTGTTGATAAAACACTTAAAAAAAGATGAGTATTGACATTACTATTTGAATGCAGAGAACATTTAGAAGTGGATGAACCACAGGGTAAGTGTTATAAGTGAACCAGGCAGGCCTGCTGGGATATTGGATGAACATGGTGGCCTGAACCCTTGTTTCATATGCCATGGATGAGACACCACATGTTCATGTTTGTATATATTTCTAGTTGAAATCATGCTCATGTAATTCTTTGATAATTTCTTCAGTTATTTGTTATCATGAAACACACTGCAACTAAATGTGTATTCAGTAAATTATCAGTAGTTGAACACCTATTCTCTGCGGGGCTATCAAAAAGCCTTCTGGGGCAGCAAGAGAGCTGTGGCTCTTCCAACCCTACCAACGAGCCGCAGGCCAATAGCTGACATCCTGGCAAGAGATGAGCCACCCCAGAGCTATGGTGGAGGATCCACATGAAACCCCACAGAGAGTGGTGGGATAAGCAAGAGACCTATAACCAGAGCCAATCAGTCAACCCAGGATAAGCCAGACAGACACCAATGATTTCAACACAACCTAAAACAGAAGTACAGAGACCCCCTAAGACCTCAACAATAAAGCAGCCTTAATACTTGCCCACCATGACTCAGGGAACTGAGCGGAAGAGGGTCGGAAAGATTGTAAGAGCTATGGTGTGGGAGAACTCCCAGAAACATTGACCCTTCAGTAACAACATATAAAGGGGGGGGTGGAACTGGGTTGATTCCTAGGCTATCCATAACCCCATACCCCATGGACTGATTCAGTCTGCCCATGGAGGAGGATATCCAGCTAATTGGGGACAGGGAAGAGGGAAATCGGGGAACTGGGGATTCCAACACATTATTTACTCATTCAATGTATCTAATTATAGATAATAAAGAAATTTTAAAAAAGCCTTCTGTGGCATTTAGCTACTACCTAGATAGACATAGTCTCTGTTCTCATAAATAGAAGAGGACAATATTATTTTTGAAAATATTATTTTCTAATAATAGGAACTATAAGCATAATATTTTAAATACTGATTTATTCTTTCTTTCATTCAATCTTATCAAACACTCACATGTGAAAGGCATATATTAAGAGAGATTTGCTCATTAAAAGATAGAAAAGGATGCAAACAGACATGTTTTCAAAGATGGCATCCAAATGTCATCATTAGGGGAGGCAGAGCCAGGAGAATCTGAAGCTCCAGGGCAGTCAGACTGGCATCCAATCATTCTCAGTGCTAAAGAAGGCAGAAAAGCATCTGTGTGAACATGTATACACACACACACACACCAGCAAACAGGCAGAACGAGGAGAGAGATTTCCTTCCCCTTTATATAGCCTTAGGTCAGGGTCTGGCAACCTTTTCCCAGATTTGTTGACTTCCTGAGTCTCTGGAATTTCCTTCCTGCACTGCCCTCCCAGTAAGGGATGTTTGTTTCTAGCTAACATGACTTCTTGAATCCCGTAAGCCTCTCTTCAATTCCGAGGACATCTGCTACACAACACTCAAGATTATTGTGGATTGTTAACAGGTCACGTTGACAATAAAACTTAACCATCACAGTGTGGATGTATGTTTCTACACATGCATGATAATCAAATCATTAGCAAGATGGTGATGTACTTATGAATGTACAGGCTGAATATCCCTAAACTGAAAACCCAAAACTTTTGAGCACCAACAATAATGCCATGAGTAGAAATTCCATACCTGACTTCATGTGATGGGTTGAAGTCAAAACACAGGTGCACTAAAAACACTGTATGAAATTATCTTCAGTCTATGTGTATAAAGTGTACATGACACATACATGGATTTCATGACTAGACACAGGAGTAACATCCAAAGTCATTTCATTTTGTACATGTGAATATTTACTCTCCCACCCCCTGTGCAAAATCCAAAACCAGAAACATCTCGGTTCTACCATCTCAACCCTGAGCTACAGGGACACGAAGAGAAAGCAGGAGTGACTCAGCCACTTCCACCCAGGTCTATGCACATTTAAGAAATTTGTTGAGACATGCTGTGTGTGGGAGGGAGGAAACTGGTCAGTAGAGTGTGGGGGGAAGGTACTCCCTATAGGCACTGCATCTGCCTTCTAGAAGGGAAGGATGGAACTCAGCCCCATGCTACAGCTCAGCTACAGCTCTTGAGGAGCACTGGCCTGTCTGGGCCTGGAGCTCCAGGGAACACAAACAGGAACAGCATCTGCTGTTCCCCAGGTAGGGAGAAGGCCTGTGCAGTGGCACACAGCCTGAGCATTCAGGTTCAGGGTGTTCCAGTCTGGTGAAGAGCATGAAGAGCACCAAGTATATTTGGGCCTGGAGCTCCAGGGAACACAAATGGGAACAGCACTGCAGTTCCCCTGGTGGGGAGGAGGACGATGCAGCAGCTCACAGCCTGAGTATTCAGGTGCAAGGTGTTCCAGTCAGGTGAATGATCAAATCTGCCTGGGGACAGAATGCCTCAGATAGGAGAGATACCTGTTGAGTTTAAACCTAGTGGTATAACTCTGTTCTGGGCAGAACACACCAAACAGCACCCACCAGAGGGCCTCGCTCCAATTCTAACTAGAGAGCAAAAGCTCTCCAGCAGGCACTTGCCAGAGGGGTAAAAGAGAGATCTTTAAACCTACCCTGCTGGGATACGAAGGGGGAAGAGGAGCAAGTATGTCTGCTCTGAATACTCCTGAACTCCAGTAGCAAGATACAACAGTGCCTACACCCAGAGAAGATCTCTGACCCCATATTATACTGTTTATGAGACACTAGCCCAGAACTGCTGGCACACCTGTAACCTCTGCAACTAACACATCTGTGGTTACAACACTATCCCAAACACAACTATTACATAGAACCCAACGAAAACTTTTAGTGGCCCCCATAACAAGAAAACTAGACCCTTATCGAGAAATGGGAAGAAACCAACATAAAAAACCAAACCAATACAAGCTGAGACTCCCCAACCTAGAACCCCTAGTCCCACAATGGAAGAGGCCAATGAGAACGCAGGGGAGGTAACAAAACCATAATCCCAAAAAGAGAACAAAATAACTCCTGGTCACAATTGCAATGAGATCATGAACAGGATGATGGCTGAAATGGAAGCTGTCAAAAAAGACGTAAATGAGATGAAACTCAACAATGTGATCATAGACATAAGACTGAACCTAAGGGAGAAAAATCTGACTGACTTAAAAAAATGCAATAAGCAAATTGAAGGTGAACCATCTACAGGGGGAGCAAGACAATCAGCTGATTAAGTCTGATGAGGAACCAACCAAACTCAAGAACGAATTCCAGGAGAAACTGGCAAAAACAAAAGTATACTGGAAATTGGAACTCACCAGAGAAATGGAGACCATGAACAAAAATATAAAAGAAACCAAAAAATCAAACAGAGGTTTTAAAAGCCTCTTTTGAATCCCTCAGTTCCAGAGTTGATTCTTAGACTGTGAAGACAAGACAGAATAAAATGATAGCGATTACATAGGCTTCAATAAATTAAAAAACCCATGTGAACAAAATGTGACGGATCTGTGGGATACCATAAAGAGACCATCCCAGAGGGAAAAGAAACTCAGGCCAAAGGCATAGAAAATATTTTCAACAAAATTATACAAGAAAATTTTCCTTATCTTAAAAGAAAAAGGCCGGTATACATATGAGAAGCCCACAGAACTCCAAAGAGACAGATGAAAGAAGGAACTTGTTATGGATTGATCCAGATGTCCCCCACAAACAAATGAATGTGTTCTGAATGCTCAATCCCTAGCTGATGGCAGTTTGGAATTAGAACCTGCTAGAGCTGTGTCGTTGGGGGTGGGCTTATGGGGATTATAAAACAGCTTCCCCTTGCCAGTGTTTCCTGTCATTGTTTGCAGTGCTATGGTGGAGGTGATGTCCACCCTTCTGCTCATGCCATCATTTTCCCTTCTAGGATGGAGTCTCCCCTGGAGTCTGTAAGCCAAATAAACCCATTCCTCCACAAGCCGCTTTTGTTTGGGTTCTTTCTGCGCAGCAACTAGAAAGCTGACTACAACAGAACTCTTCAACACATATTTTAGTTAAAATGTTAAACATCAAAAGACAGAGTGCTCAAGGCAGCAAGAGAGAAACAACACATCACTTATAAAGGGAAAGCCATCCGACTTACCTCAGACTTCTCAATAGAAACCACGAAGGCCAGAAGGGCATGGAACAATGCTCTTCTAGGACTAAAGAATTATGGATTCCAAAGTAGACTACTATACCCGGCAAAGCTATCCCTCATAACAGATGGAGACTTAAAAGTGTTCCATGAGAAAATCTTATATGAATGCAAAGCCAAACTTACATAGAATACTACGGGAGATAATCCACCCACATGGAAGAGACAAGCAACCCGCCTCAAGAATCTAACAGAGAACGAGCACAGCAATCAAAATTATTAGGCTAATAATAACATGTGACTCACCAACCCCCATAAACCCTTCAATCTAATTAAACAACAAAAAAAGAAAAGGCACAAATCAACAAAATCAGAAATGAAAAGGGAGTGGTCACAATAGACCCCATTGAAACTGGAAGAATCATCAGGTCATACTTCTAAAACCTCTACTCCACAAAATTGGAGAACCTGGAAGAAATGGATATATTCCTGGACACCAACCACCTACCAAAGCTTAGCCCAGAGCAGATAAACCTCCTAAATAAACCTATCACATCCATGAAGATTGAAAATGCAATAAAAAATCTCCCCAGAAGGAAAATTCCAAGACCTGATGGATTCATAGCCGAATACTACCAAACCTTCATCATAGAACTGAAACCACTCCGTCTGATGCTTTTTCATGTTATAGTAAGAGAGGGTATGCTTCCAAACTTCTTCTATGAAGCTAGCATCACCCTAACCCCAAGCCAAAGATGCAACAAGAAAGAAAAATTACGGACCCATATCCCTGATAAACTTAGATGCAAAAATCCTGAACAAAATCCTCGCAAACTGGATACAACAAAACATCAAAAATATTATCCATCTATACCAAGTAGGCTTCATCCCAGGGATGTAGGGATGGTTCAACATATGGAAGTCGACCAATGTAATCCACCACATTAATCGGCTCAACCACAAAAACCACATGGTCATCTCAATGGATGCAGAGAATGCCTTTGACAAAATTCAACACCACTTCATGATCAAAATGCTGGAAAGTCTAAGCATATATGGCTTATACCTCAACATAATAAAGGCAATATACAAAACTTCTAAAGCCCAAATCATACTCAATGGGGAAAGACTCAAGGAGTTCCCACTTGAATCAGGAACAAGACAGGAGTACCCACTCTACCACTGCTCTTCAACATAGTGTTGAACTCCTAGCCCAAGCAATAAGACAGGAGAAAGGCATAAAAGGGATACAAATTGGAAAGGAAGAAGTAAAACTATTTCTTTTTGCAGATGACATGGTCCTATACATAACAGACCCGAAGAATAGTATTAGGAAACTGAAGGTGATAAATTCCTTCAGCAAAGTGGCAGGATACAAAATTAACACACACAAATCAGTAGCCTTCCTGTATGCAGATGATGTGCATACACAGTGTCTTCCAGGTCAGCACAAACAAAAAAAACAAAACAAAACAAAATACAACAACAAAAAGAAAAATACAACAAACAAAAAAAACCTAAACAGAAACATTTTTCTTTTCAATTTTCCTTGAGACTTCCTATTTGGGTCATGGATATTTTTAAAGAAATGTGTTATTTAATTTTCAGAGGAACTGGTGTTTTTCTGTTATCATTCTATTATTGAATAAATTTCAACCGTGTTATGTGTGTGGGGGGAAAGGAGTAAATTCTTTAGATTCTGTGGGTCAAAAACAGCTCTGTATGCTCCTATTGCTCACAACCAGTAAGAAATCATTCTTAGTTCATGGGTCATAAGGGAAGGTCATTGGCTAGCACTCCTCTGAAGGATCATGTCAGTCACTGGTATTAGTGTAAGTAAACACAAAACACTTTTCCTGATCACCCTTGACAGATAACCGTGTTTCCCTCTCTGAGTTTTCAATAAAAATATTCATGAGAAAGGCCAACATCAAACATGAGCTTCTCACATGCTCACGAGCTTTCAACTGGCTAGCTATTTAGCTAAATAGTTACAGCAAGTGCTCTGAAAGTCACTCGTGATGGACTCTGGGGCAGTCTCTCCGGTGCACACCACGAGGCGGTCACAAGAACCTGAAGAGCATGTGCTCTTGACAGGTCTGATTTTCCCTGTGAGAAGTCCGTGTTAATGGAGGGGTGGAGAGTTCTGCTGTGGAAGGGGAGAATGTCTGCCTATAAAACTGGGTTTTGCATTTTGCTCACAAGCATAACTTGATAGCTTCAGGTTTCCCAGGGACAGTAAATTATCCTCAATTGGGGTGTTTATGATCTATGAAAGGCAAAAACTGCATAATGACTCAGTGGGTTTATCATTGCTGCTAGGTTAATTCATGGTTAATCTCCTATCTGGGAAAATGAAACTGACTGTGAATATTCTCTCATGATTTGAAGAATCCAAAAAGCCATGGAGTTTAACCAGAGGGGTGGGAAAAGCAAACAGAATCACTTTGTTGTTTCTGTGAAAAACACAGACACCAAGGTTGACTTCCACATGTTAAAGGAAGCCATGGGATCCAGAGAGCAGGTGAGGAGAGAGCCACGGAGAACTGGGAAGTGTGGTGGGGTTCCTTTCCTAGAGAAGAGGTCTCAGTCTGTCTCTCAGCTCCACTGCCTCAGACAAGCACACCCTGGGATTTGTCACTGCATCATGCTGGGCATCAAGTTAGGATAGAAACTTTGAATCTGGGGTGCAGTTGTCCTCCCCACCCCCTGCCCAGGACATTTATATACCCCTCCAAGGAGTGAACTATTCCTTCTCCCTGGCTGACTTCTCTGGTTTGGAGAGGAGAGACTGATTATGTGACCTCAGAACTGACACAGAATTATTTTTCCCAGGACAAACACTGTGGTCTAATTGGCTAGGGCATAGAGTGAGTCAAAAGTGTCCTGTTTCACCTAGTAGAGCTGTAATTTTGGGCCCCTCAAGATTGTTCAGCTGATACATTTTTATGGACCCAAAGAGTTTATAACTTGTCCAAGGTCACATGGTTTAGTAGCAGGGTTGGGACTAGAACCTTGGTCTCCAGACTCTAGTTCATTTCGCTGTATCACATGATTGGCTAATTTGTACTCACAGAGACAGCCTATAATGTCTCTGTCAACCTGTCTGACCTTTACGACAAGAGGACACTGTGAGAATATGACTGACTCAGTACTAACCTAGGGCCCCCAGAGCAAACAGAGACTTGGCTCAGAGCACATGGCCTCTGATCTGCTGTTGGAAATTCTGTCCTTGCTTATGAAGGATAATGATACTGATTATCAACATGCCCGATCCTAGTCTAAGCTCCAGTATCTCTAGTAAATGTATTTATGGTGTGAGTTATTTAATTCATATGTTTATTCATTGAATTTATTTAAAAGTTTCGTACCCCGGCTTTCAGGAAAGAAAATAAAACAGCACTTAGGTGGAATGAATTATTTCATAAAATTGATAATTATCTGCAAATTCATATTAACCAAACTCAGTTTTCCTAAATTAGGTGTGTATAAAAATCAGGTATACTGGGAACCTGGAAATCTTTTACAGTTTATTAAAACAAAATTCAGCCAAAAAAATGTTATGGGAAGAAGTGATGTCTAATTACTTCAAGCTATGGAAGGTAATCATTATGGTGGGGGGTACTCAAATTACTTTCAAAATGCATGGGCAGTGTCTCTTGGTTATTTTCCCAAGCACTTCAGGGACGGCCCAGTATTAACACTGATCTACTATTAGAGTTTCCTGAAAATAAGTGTCTCTGCCCTGCAACAGACACACCAGTGTCCAAAGGAGACAATCTACAACTGGAGGTTTTAATGTGGAATTCTTGTTTCTAGGATATGTCTGGAAAACTGAGGAAGTCTCTCTTAGTTTTATTGGAGCTATTCTCCAGAAGCATACTTCCTATTGGAAATACTATCAGTTTGAGTCATAAAAACCTAAATGAATATTTCTAGTGATCTGATATTCTAAGGATCCAAACATATACATGTATATGTGTATGTATGTATATGTATATGTATATATATCACTATTTTTATGACCACCTAAAACCAAACGTGAAAAACAAACAAACAAAAAAAAACATTTGACAGACTTCTGTGGCGAACTGGAGTCTTTACTAGGAATGGCTGTGGTTGGACTCTTAAAAATGTGGAGGAGAATATCTAATGCATAAGGGGTATGCCATCCTGGTTTAAAGGGGTTTTCTCTAATAACTTATGATACTGAGCATCTTGTTATGTTATATATAATTATATACCAATAAAAATGTTTAAAAAATTTGGGTTGGAGAAACAACTGCCTAAGGCTCACACTGTAACCTGACCATTAGGTAGTGACAACAGGTAAGTTCAAGGTACATAAAGAATACAGGCCCACTAGTTAGGGGAAAGGATATTCAAGAAATCAACTTTTCTGTGGCTTCCTAAAAGCCTGCTGCTTAAAGGGAAAAGTTTCCAGGTTAGACTCCTGAGCTCCCATTGCTACTGCCGAGAGTGCAGCCAAAAAGCTCAGGTGTAGGGACTCCAGAGTGCAGAGAGCCAGGCTGTAACTTAGCAACAGCAGCAGGAAGGACTGTGTGAGGTAGGTGGTCAAACCCATTCCTTCAAGAAAGGTTTTGGCTGAAAGCCTTACAGCTGGCAAGACGTTCACGACAAGCAAGGAGGTCCTGAATAGAAACGAGTTAATTGCTTGCTTTATGCAGTTAGTATAACCAACATGTCCTTTTAAGATAGAAGCAAACTTCAATTAGAGTTTTAAAAAGAAAACAAAAGAGGTCAATGTTTTAGAACTCCAGGTTACACTTCATGGAAAAATATCAAAAAAGAAAATCATAGCAGCATATTTGCTTTTGATGAAGTGTACACATGCACGCACACGTGCGCACACACACACTTACTATCACAAGGTATCAAAACCCAGATATTCTGGGCCTCCTGATCTTTTTTTTTTTTTCTTTTCCAGGTAAGGTCTAACTCCAGCCTACACTGACCTGACCTGGAATTCACTATGTAGTCTCAGGGTGGCCTTGAACTCACAGCAATCCTCATACCTCTGCCTCCTGAGTGCTGAGATTAAAGGCGTGCACCACCATGCCCGACCCTAACATTGCTTTTTAAAAAATGCTGCTGTTCTGAAGAAAAGAATCCATCTTTTGTTGTTGTTTTTGGTTTGGCCTGTTTATGGCACAGCTTGGTGCTTTCAGATAAAGTGAAACAACTATTGGCAGACTGCTGAGAATGCGAGATGCATGACCTGCAGACCTTGACCATGACACTTTATTATTAGTATTATCATCATTAGTAACAATGTCCACTGAAGCTGGGAAGGGAAAAGCTACTGGAAGTGCTTCTTTTTTTCTTGTAATAATACTTTATATTGAGTTTAGAATTAGGAGAAATCAGAATGTGGAACTCTATTACAAAAAAGCAGGAATAAACTTCCAAAAAAAAGTAGGTTGTACCCGCAGGACACAATGAGAGTACACACCTCTGGAGTTTCTTTAAAATCATATTTCCACAGTGTACAATTCAGCTTAAGGTGGTCTGCCTTGAGTCTCCCCATCAGTGTATGTAGAATGATCAATTCAATACATCTAAATTGACCACGTACAATCATACCACCAACAACACAGAAATATTTAATAAACTGGGAACTGGCTAACAAAACAATTGTCAGTCTTAACACCACTCTCGGGAAACCTAGTCATTTCAAATAAATGTTTACTAAAGGTTGTTTCTCCTTTACGCTCTTATTTTTAGAAACATGAACATTTATATCAAGTAGCTAATATTTCCATTAGCCAATTTGAGATTTCTTTTTAGGGCAGATACTTGTTCAAAGAATAACTATATGACAAGTTAATATAGGATGAAGAATAAATGTTTTAAAATATATTTATATAGGAACAAATGAAATTCATCTTGCAGTATGGTTAAGATTAAAGCTCAAAAATGACTTCAGCAATACTTGGGGATTTGAAAAATAAAAGAGATAAAATTTTATAAAGATGCTTCATAGATCGGCAACTTCTCTAATACATAAGCCAGTAAATTTGCTTTGGAAAAAAATATGTGTTGGTAAATCTTCCCAGATATGTTTTCTGTCGATTGGTATGATAAGATATATTTTATACAAAATTAGGATTGTCTGGAGTTAGGTGAATTTAATTATTTGTAATTATCCAGCTGTTGCTAGCCTGTGGCCATTTTATGACAGTGGTATCTACCATGTGGGTCAGGTTCAACTGTATATCTTCTCAAACACAGATTTAATGCGCTATTGATGAAACCATTACTCGAACCAAATTAAAGTCTGGGCTGATGTATTGGTCCACAGGGAGCTGTCAGACATGAAAGGAGTAATTAGTATTCATTACTTCATACTCCACAACATTCCAATTATTAATGAACTTCAACTTTTGGACTATGCTGTAACTATCACAGACATTTCACAGGCATTCATTATTAAGGGGAATAAACTAACGGTGGTTTTAAAAAAAGGGCCTCAAGATAAACAACCGAAATAAATAAAAACACCATTGGCAAGTGAAAACTTGGTGAGGGATGTTTTTTCTCCAGGTGATGCTATCCCACCTGCATTCGTTTGACAAAGGCTTTCAAGGTGAATATACAGCTTTGCAATCCTCAGTTTATCACCCCCCTTTCCTTATTTCTCAGTGTTGTCTTATCTTTGCAATACAAAGGAAAACATCTGTAACCCCACAGGTAAATGTTTAGGCTAATATGGAAAAAAGTGGGAAAAACAACTCAAGCTAAATGTTCAACCTTGGCAACCAGACAGAAAGACCCCCTGGAAAATGTATCAACCTGTGTGATAGTTTGGGATGGACCAAGGTAAAGCAGACACTTCCTGTTCCTAGCATAACCCTATTAATGGGTGTCTCCACTCCAGTATTTTCTTCTAATTTTGGCGAATTGAAACAGGTGGACAGGCTTTGTAAGCAGTCACCTTGAACCACTGAGCCATCTCCCCAGATCCCATACCAAATATTTTAGTATCAGTGTTAAATACCAAAATTTAAGAAACAAAGCCCACATCCTCTACTCCTTTTAGAAAGATAAGGCCTATGGCTTCAACCAGGAATCTCTTAGCAGACTACTCACCCTAAAATAGGCTCTTGGCATGTCCAAGCTCTGTACATTCATCAAAACAGAAACCCACGATCACAGGTTTTATTAGGAGTTTTCAGGAGGAAGGCCAGCTTTGAGCTCCTTTTTCTTCCAGTTCCTGTTTTGGCTTATACTTTATTTTTCAATCTCAGTGATATAATTCAAAAGTAATTTTTAATGATTCAGGGTGGTGGCACATACCTTTAGTTCCTGCACTCTGGAGGCAGGGGTTGGAGGATTTCCATGAGTTTGAAGCCATCCTAAGACTACATAATGAATTTCAGGTCAGCCTGGGCTACAGTGAGACCCTACCTCAAAAAAACTAAAAAAAAAAAAAAAAAA